>JAVJIF010014094.1:0-130418 GCA_038442645.1 Agave tequilana | reverse complement strand
TCCTCACAAGACTCTGAACTTTTATGCTAGTTTTGATTTTTGTTCATGGTACTTCATGGTGAATCAGGTGCCCGGGTTTGGAATAAATACTTCATGTATTAGGGGCATTAAGTCCACATACTAAACTAAGCCGGGGGTCTAAGGGTTGCGAGTGCGAGGGATGGATGAGTTTCAGTGGAAGAGAAGGAGGAGAGGGTGAATCTAGGGGGAGGTCAGCCTCACAGGGACAGCAGCTGCAGAGTCGGAGCCTCGGATAGTGAAGACTAAGGAGCAATCTGTCAAAAAGAGTCAGCGAGTTGTAGTCAAACGTTCTTGTGGCTCTGTTTCCCAGGGTAAGCCCAGGCCAAAGAAGGCCGTGAAAGGATCTGAGGCTGAGGTTTCAATGCTCGAAGTAGTCCCTGCTGGTGCTGAGGAGTAGGAAGAGGAAGAAGAGGAGGAGGAGGGGAAGTCCTCACTCTTCGCTCCCGAGGTCTGCGTAGTAGGGGCCCCGCGATCCTGGCGGAGGGAGAGCCTGTGGGTAAACCAGTCATGGCTGAAGAGGTCGAGTACCCTGAAGTTGACTTGATGGGGAGGGATGATGTTGAGATTCCGGAAGTCCCAACTCAGCCTGGATCCTCTTCAGCTCATGAGGGGAGGGTGGAGGTGCAACAGCCTGGGTCTCCCAGTGTATTGATGCCGGCCTCGTGGGTTATTAAACCTAGCCCTACTACCGGGGTACTCAGCGGTAAAGTTTCGATCGCTGAGACTTCATGTGTCGAGTTGTCATCTTCTTCGTCCGAAGAGCAAGGCTATTATTCTGGCGAGGTAGTTGATTATGGCAATGAACCCGCTCTTCCTGACACAAGCAATTCTCGCATATCTCTGAGGAAGAGATACAGGGGTAGTCCCTGCGATGGTTTCACCGATAGCAGAGATTGTCGCTATTGAAGGTATTTCCTTTGCTCCTGAACTGGTTCTCTATCAAGCTAGGAATAAGTTCTAAATTTCCTTTTGACTTTCTTCCACAGGGCTGGCTGCCGGTAGTGAAGCCATAACTTCTTCTCATATTGGGGAGATGATCCAGGAGCTGGCCCAGCAGAAGGGCCTTGAAGCTCTCGCTACCGGCATGCCTCATTAAGGTGCAACCGCCGAGGTCGGGAGCCTTCATCCCCAAGTGGCTTATCCAGGAATTTGCCATCTTCAGATCCTCAACGTGGTAAGAGAATACTGACGTGTTGGATACTCTCCTTTTCATCATTACCATTGACGTTTAATGTTATGGTTTACAGAGAGCACTAGGGTAGCTCAAGTGGAGGATCCTGCGGCAAGTGGCGTAGAAAATAGCACAGTTCAAACTTTGGCTAGCGAATCCAGTGCCGTGGAGTTTGCTGTTATTTCTGTTGCAATGGAAGCTGCAACAACAACGACCATCCCGGAGGTATTGGCGACGACCTCAGTGTTTGACGAGCCTGTTGTTGATCTCACCCTGCATAAGTTGAATTGATTTAATTTATATTGCTATTCCTTTGAAAATTTTATCATAAAAAGTAGAAGTATTATAGACTGTTATTTATATTTTTCTCTATTTTTTGATAATATTAACTGATTATTTTAATGTTTTACTGCATGTTAACAAATCTAGAATTTTCAGTTGGGTCGGGTTCTGTCATGCGCGTATGGATCCAGAAGAGGCAGCCCATACAGAGCTGGGCTGGAAACAGGCTTGTGGGCCTCTGCCATTAGCAGAAAAAAGTTTCTTTGGGAACAATTGCACAAGGGGCCTGTCCCCCCTGCGCAGCCCAGCCTGGCCAGGCCAAGCCCAGGCTGGCCAGGCCAGGGCCAGGCCCGGTGTAGTCTGGCCGGGCCTGGCCCTGCACAGACCTGCCTGGGTTTGTGCAGGTGGCCGGGTTGCTCTCGGCCTAGCTGAGAGTAGCGGCTATGTTTTTTTCTTTTTTTGAAATTTCAAATTGTAGAAATTTTAAAAGTATGTAAAATTAGATATGTATTTATACATTCTCAGATGTATTTTAATTGGATTTTGAATGGGTTTTGATGTATAAAAATTACATAGATGACCCTTGTATAGACATGATATTGAATAAACTATTTGTATCATATTAAATATGGAAAACTAAATTACTTACTTGAATTTGATTTGTTCAAATTAAGGCTTTGTGGGGTATTAAAATAATGATTAAACAAAAATTATATTAGGTAAGTTTCTAGGAACCATTAAATATATTACGGTGAGTTCTGACATGAGGGCATAGATAAGTTGAGTCGCAGATGGCTGAAATTAATAAATTATTTTTTTTGTGGTTTTAATTTTTTTAAAAAATTAAAATTAAATTCACAATTTAGGTCTACTTTCTTGAGCTATTCCTCCTTGCTTACTCCTCAATTCATGTACCTCGAAATCTCATTTCATTCACGATCCGCTTGAGGAGGAAAGGGAAGAAGGAAGTGGGGAGAGTTTGGATTTGAGTTTTCTCTTGAGGTAGAAGAAAGGAGAGTTTGGGTTTTTTATAGGTTATTAGATATCTTAGATATCTGAATTTCAATTAGGTTTAAATTGCTTGATTTAGTAATTTAGATAAAGATTAAAGATTGCTAAAAATCTCAGAGAAAATTCGGTTTAGATTTGGAAATTATGGGTTAACTAGCTTATTAGGTTCAATTTAAATTCGAGTGCTTTTAGATTACACGCCAATGTGGCATTATAGTATACTCTCTTCTCTCCCTTACTAGGGACCCAAGTTCGATCCCCAGTGCCAGTATATAAGTTACCCCTTTTTTATCATTATTTTTTTTGGTAATACTCAAACAGTAAATTATAATCTACCCACCTAATAAGAAAATTTTATCCTCGAAATTTAAATTCAGGTGGGGAAAGAAAATTACCTAATCATCCTGGAAAAGGTGGGGATAGCAATCGCAGATGACATCCTCCCGCTCCCATGTTGCTTCTCCCAGAGATCGATTTCTCCAAGATACTAGAACAGGTGGAATGTTCTGCTTCTTCAACTCCTTGGTGGTCCAGTCTAGAATAACCATAGGCCTCTCAGTGTAGGATAGGTTCGGCCTAAGTTCCAACTCAGAATGATCCACCAAATGACTGTCATCTCAGATATACCTCCTCAGCTGAGGAACATGGAAGACGTCATACACGTCATCTAAAGATGGGGGCAACGCCAGCCTATAAGCCTCAGCTCCCACTCGTTCCAAAATCTCAAAAGGGCCTATAAACCTTAGACTCAGCTTCCCTCTGTTGCCAAATCTGATTGCTCCTCTCATTGGAGATATCTTTAAGAATATTTTATCTCCAATCTCAAACTCTAGTGGCCTTCTGTCCATATCTGCCCATTTCTTATGTCTATTCTGAGCTGTCATGAGGCACTCTCGGATAATATTAACTTTCTCTACTGTCTGAGTTATGATCTCCGGTCCCAATAGTCTCCAGTCATCAATATCGTCCCAGCACAAAGGAGACCTGTATTTCCTTCCACATAATACTTCAAAGGGTGCCATCTTAATGCTGACATGATAGCTGTTGTTATAGGCAAACTCTACCACATGCAGATGGTCTTTCCATGACCCCTTGAAGTCTAGCATGCAAGCCCTCAACATGTCTTCGAGAATTTGGATCGTCCGCTCTGATTGCCCATCAGTCTGCGGATGGTATGTTGTGCTAAACTTCAAGCGTGTCCCCAAACTTTCCTGGAGACTCCTCCAAAAGTGGGACACGAATCTAGTGTCTCTGTCGGACACTATGCTAACTGGCACGCCATGGAGTCTCACTACCTCCTGCATGTACTTCTCCACTAACAACTCGGTAGACTGTCCTAGTCTGAAAGAAATGAATTGCGCTGACTTCGTGAGATGATCCACTAACCTACAATGCATTGTTCCTTTCTGGCTACGAGATAAGACAGTGATGAAGTCCATAGTGATGTGCTTCCACTTCCATTCTAGAATAGGTAGGGGTTGAAGTAGTCCGGCTGTTCTCTGATGTTCAGCCTTCACTTGCTGACATACCAAACACTTTGCCATATACCAAGCGATCTCCCTTTTTATTCCATGCCACCAGAATCGTTGCTTCAGATTCTAATACATCTTCGTCCCTCCTGAATGTATGGAATAAGCTGAACTATGGGCTTCTGCTAACACTTCTTACCGAACCTCTCCCTTCGACACACAAATTCTGTTGCCAAAACTGAGCGTTCTATCCACATGAATCTGCATGTCTGACCTCAATCCAGCTTCCACTTACTTCCTGAATTCCTGCAACTTGGGGTCTCTGCCCTGAGCTTCCCTGATCTTCTCCAATAGGTTGGTTGAATCTATATAGCCATCAATTTGCTGGGAGACATTGCCCTTCGTATTACCATCTGGTCCATCAATCTCATCTCCTCGAATAATCCTTTCTGTTGAGTGATTTGCATTACTATAGAAGCTTCGGGCTTTCCACTCAAGGCATCATGTACTACATTGATCTTTACAGGATGATACTATAGATCAATATCCTAATCAGCAATCAACTCTAACCATCTCCTTTGCCTAATGTTTAGCTCCTTCTGAGTGAAGATATACTTCAAACTCCTATGATCAGTATATATCTGCACTTGATCTCCCAACAGATAGTGCCTCCAATTTTTAAGGCGAAAATGGCCGCCGATAGGTAGTAAAAAGTTCATATTTTTCAATACATTTACTATCACATTTTCATATTTATTCCTATAATTCTGCACATTTACTAATATTTATTATTTATTGTGTGCAGGTCTTGAGTAAATAAAAATAAAGGATAAAGCCTTAAAATAAGCCCAAAAGCCCATGTCCAAGCCCAAGTGAAAAGTTGCAATTATCAAATGTCAAAATTGCAATTACTAAGGGCAATTGTTGCAAATAAAAAGAAGAGGAAAGGATAGACTTCTATTCAACCATAAATACTTACAGGATGAGGATAAAAGCCAAAGAAGGAGAGTTCAAGATCACAAATTCGTTGATAAAATATTTAGATTTAGGGTAACTTGCTTCCCAAGTTATCCCGAAATCTCAAAATAAAGAGTCAGGATACAATTTCCAGAAGGATAAACCCAGATGGACGGACCAGAGGATGCCACGCGAGAAAGCGCGTGACATTTGGCTACAAAAGTGCCGCGTTTCTGCGGCAAATTTCCCGTTTTCGCGACAATCCAGAGGCGGTTGGCGATGCGTTTTCGTTGAGGAGTTGTACTGGGACTCTACTTCCTATATCTCCTATAAATACCCCTGCAGAGCAACAGAGAAGGGGCGTACAGCGAACTACAGAGCAAAAACCTAGGGTTTTTAGGCTAACTTGTAATTTAGGTTAGGTTTTATTTTAGTTTTCTTTTGTAATTTTTGTAACTGAGAGGAGAGGATGCTTTCATGGAGGAAGGAGTTCATACTTGTACTGAGGTGACGTCGGTGTAAGTCTTACTTTTCCTCCATTGTTAAAAAATCTGCTCAAAGTTTGTCTTTATTTCTATTTTTGTTTTGTTCTTTTATTCTTGTTCTCTATTCGTGTTCTACTTTAATTCTCTCTCTGATGTCTTGCAAACCATGAGATCCGATCGCTTCGAGACTGCCTAGCCGAAGAAGTGCCCTTGATGGCCTATGGAGATGAATAAGCCTTCTCTTTAGTTTGTCTTTTCTTTTCGTAGTGTAGATCGTGAAGGTGGAAGATCCTATACGTCATACTTGAATGCCTTCCAAGACAAGGTAAGTCGTTGCAACAGATCAAAGGTAAACAGGGCAGAAGAGGTAGGTATGTGTTTAATTTTCTGTCTTTTATTTCTTTAGTATAGATTATAACATCTTCCACATCTTTCCAATTTCTTTACCAACTCATTGTAAATACCACTTCTACTTCTCCATCTTCTTAACCTACCGCTTTCTTTCTAACCTAACTTTTCCTTTTAATAACTAAAAGAAGAAATTTTTAGAGGACTTACTTAAACGCTTCCATCGCTAGTCCCTCCCTGAGGATCACGACCCGCATAGCCATTGCTACAGCGGATTAGAATTGAGCGCCTGCACTATTGTTTTAAATTCTGAAATTCTATATTTTGCGTGCAGGTAAAATCTCAATCAAAATTTTGGCGCCGTTGCCGGGGAGGGACGATAAGTATTCTCTAAAAAAAATTAACTAATTCTTTTATTCTTTCTGTTTGCAGGTTTGGAGAACAGGAATAATAATAGCAGCAAAGGACATATAGCAACTCTGTGCCTCTGCCCTCAAAGGCAGAGCAACAGGGCCTACTACAGTGCCGCATTTCCGCGGCCTGGGTAATTCACTACTGATTCAGTTTTCTGCAGGTTACTGCAATTTGCAAATTTGATTTGTCTGCTCTGTTAAATATTTTCTGTGATCACCCTGCATACTTCTATCTAATTAACTGTAACTTATTTGTTGATAAATAAAAAAAAAATTAGACTCTTGCATTTTAGGCACGTGTCTATCTAATTTTTTTTATTTTTAATTTTTGTTGAAGAGTGCTGGAGACAAGGTACGTTCGCATTGCATATAGACTAGGAAGCACCCTTGGCTGATTTATCTGCTTTGAGTGAATACTTATCTATTGCTTTATACGTACACAAAAAAATTTAAGGGCATAACCCATAAATAATATAAGGTGGGGATTTCATCACCCTTCCTTGGCCCACAAATCATCTCCGTTGCACTCACAACCCTAACCCTAACTAAAAATTAGTAGACGTTGGCCCTAGGGACATCTCGGACTCAATTAGGAGATTATCCTAAGGGGGAACGGTGTTGGAATTTGACTCCTGCCAAATCAGTGTCTAGGAAGGGGATTGAGGGCCGAAAGCTCGAAGATTGGTGGTTATTTAATTAAGGAACGTCTTTGACGGAAAACCTCCCACTAATCTTGCCCTAACCTGGCTGATTAACTTGTGGTCAAAGTCTGCACCCTACTTCCCGTGGACAGTCTAACCAGTTAGAAGTCGTCTAGGTCATGGGTCTACCCTAACTTAGGTTAGAATTTTTTTCTTTGTTTGCTTATTTGTTTGTTTTCTTTTTTATTTGTTTGTGTTTGTGTGATATGACATATAATAATAATTTTTCCAATTTTAATCCATATTACACACCATCCTCTTTTTCGGATATTACCAACCCGGCATATCATAACTTTGACCAACCTAGTGTGCCGGAATGATCTTATCCGAATGAATATAACCCATGCCCCCCATCTTATGACCATAATTTTCATACCACTTTCAACTCTTCACAGAGTTCATGGGGTTTCGCTTCCCCGAGTCCAATTTTCAACCAACTTATCCTCCGTATCCACCTTGTCCACAATATTCCCAAGATTCATACTCAGATCCACCCATTCAGAATAGAAAAACATCTATCTTGGAAATGATGAGTATGCATGAGTCCAAGCAACAATTACCATCAATCTTTGACATGATGATGCGTGAGTCCGAGCAACAATCACAAAATCTAACCGACTCACAACTTCATCACAACAACACTTCCTCTTTTCAAGTCCAATCACAAAATGATGCACCAATTGACTATGAAAAGATGCTTGAAGCCATGACTCAAGCTAGATTAGCTCGTGATCATGAAATAGATATGATGGTTCAATCTTTACGTTCTCACCATTCTGCCATTTCTGATGTCGCTAACCATTCTGTTAGAGCCGACGAGGAAAACAAGATTCTATTTCAGTACAATCATTTGAACTTGCCCAAACTCCAAATTTTGAAAATGACATTGACAGTTTGGCAAGTTATTCCTTTCCTGAAATTGAACTTGAAAATGAATATGATCATGAACCTCCACTTAGTGATTCAATTTTACTTTCTGATTCAATAATGACTCCGGTGTCTCCACCTGATTTCAATCATTTTCCTGAGTCAACATTGGATCATGTGCCAATTAATCATGAAATTGAATCACCCATTTTTGATGATCATATTGAACTTGACCAATTTTATAATTTTGAAAGTCCTATGGATAAATTAGCAAGTTCTCATTTTTATGATATTGAACTCAATGAGATATGTGACCTAGATTCTCAAATCTGTGATCAAGTTCAAATTCTCGAATCATTATTGACTCCTGTTTTGTTACCCAACTTAGGTAATCTTTTAGAGTCAGTTTTGTTTCCCACACCTATCATTCCTGAACTTGAATCACCAATATTGAGTCACATTCCATTGTGGGAAGATGATTGTGGACTTGAGTTTCAACTTATTGATTTGGACCCACTTCTTGAACCTCGCCCGACTCCTGAATCATTACTTGATTTAAGTTTCATTCCTGAGTCGGTATTCGTTCCCGTACTTATGACGTCCAAGTCAATCATTCCATCTTTTCACACTCCATTTTGGGACAAGGCGGTTGACACAATTGACTCTGAAAATAATTATAAATTTTGGAAATTTGATGGGGTGGAATTGTTAAAAAATGATAATACATACATTTTAGTGGGTTATACAAGAGAAATTTCTGGTGGGTTCCTCCAAATATTACATCATCTTGATTGGGTAGCAACGCTTGGCCCAATTAGACCACCACCGGAACCACCACCTTGAGGTAACTTCTGCCTTCCCTTCTTCTTTTTCATGCATACATGCATACATTCATACATTGAGGACAATGTATGAGATAAGTGTGGGGGGAGGCTTTACTAACATACTAACATAGGAAGAAACTAACAAAAATTTGCTAATATTAAAAAAAATTAAAAAAATTTAAAAAAAAGAACAATATTTTGACTTATCTTTTGAAAGAAATCTAAGTTAATCTTAAGAATTAGGAAAATCATGAATACGATTTCTAAAAACTTGGTCAAAATAAATAAATTGTTGAATTTTAGGTATAGGAGGAAAAATTGAATAAGTAATTAGTCTTGATTTTTACCTTAATGAAATATGCATACCTAATATATTTACATATCTAGGATTCTAAGACAAAGACTCTTGTGCCCTATAATAAATATAATTAAAAAAAGAAAAAAAAGAGAAATTCACTGATTAAGCTGGATACATGTGCCTCAAGAAGCATAAGTATTCACGCATAAAGGTGATTTTATGAAATAAAGCCCTTAGTTTTGTGGCCTAGTTCACTCGAATCCTTAAGTCCGCGGGGTGTTTTCTCATCTGGTGCCCTAAAGCCGACCGGTTTGGGAGCCACCGACTTTAAGTTCGCTACATGGGTGGATTAGAAAGCCTAAGAAAACTAAGAAATATTATATATGTATTAACACATCTAATAGTCAATTAGTTAGGTATGAGGGCCTCAAGAAGCCTTGATACTTACACGAAAGAAAATTAGATGAGTTATACATATTAAAAAAAAAGAAAAAATATAATAATAATAAAGAGGCATGAGAGTCCAAGTTAAGGAATTCCTAATAAAAATTCATAAGGATGCATATGATTTTTGGTAACGAAAAAAGACTACAAAAGTTCAATTTTGACGCTTACTTAAAATGGATAGCAATTCACTTTATAAAAACTAAGTTTAAGAATGAATAATAATGATAATCTTAAAATCTTATAGATTACTTAGTCTCTTCAAACGTATTTCAAATATTTTTCTTTTTATGGATTTTGTGGGTGTAATCTGCTGAAAACCCTCACGAGACAACACTCGTCCTCTAGGGTAACCTAGGGGTTTAACGGCTTGTTGCACATGCTAAGTACAACCGTGATTCCTACGAAAGTGTTAGGATAGATTAATTTTTCTTTTCTTTTTGATTTTTACTCGAGGACGAGCAAAAAGATAAGTGTGGGGTGTAATAGGTAGTAAAAAGTGCATATTTTTCAATACATTTACTATCACATTTTCATATTTATTCCTATAATTCTGCACATTTACTAATATTTTATTATTTATTGTGTGCAGGTCTTGAGTAAATAAAAATAAAGGAATAAAGCCTCAAAAGAAGCCCAAAAGCCTATGTCCAAGCCCAAGTGAAAAGTTGCAATTATCAAATGTCAAAATTGCAATTACTAAGGGCAATAGTTGCAAATACTAAAAGAAGAGGGAAGGATAGACTTCTATTCAACCCTAAATACTTGCAGGATGAGGATAAAAGCCAAAGAACGAGAGTTCAAGATCACAAATTCGTTGATAAAAGATTTGGATTTAGGGTAACTTGCTTCCCAAGTTATCCCGAAATCTCAAAATAAAGAGTCAGGATACAATTTCCAGAATGATAAACCCAGATGGACGGACCAGAGGATGCCACGCGAGAAAGCGCGTGGCATTTGGCTACAAAAGTGCCGCGTTTCCGCAGCAGATTTCCCGTTTCCACGGCAATCCAGAGGCGGTTGGCGATGCGTTTTCGTTGAGGAGTTGTACTGGGACTCTACTTCCTATATCTCCTATAAATACCCCTGCAGAGCAACAGAGAAGGGGCGTACAGCGAACTACAGAGAAAAAACCTAGGGTTTTTAGGCTAACTTGTAATTTAGGTAAGGTTTTATTTTCATTTTCTTTTGTAATTTTTGTAACTGAGAGGAGAGGATGCTTTCATGGAGGAAGGAGTTCATACTTGTACTAAGGTGACATCGGTGTAAGTCTTACTTTTCCTCCATTGTTAATAAAATCTGCTCAAAGTTTGTCTTTATTTCTATTTTTATTTTTGTTCTTTTATTCTTGTTCTCTATTCTTGTTCTACTTTAATTCTCTCTCTGATGTCTTGCAAACCATGAGATCCGATCGCTTCGAGACTGCCTAGCTGAAGAAGTGCCCTTGATGGCCTATAGAGATGAACAAGCCTTCTCTTTAGTTTGTCTTTTTTTTTCGTAGTGTAGATCGCGAAGGTGGAAGATCCTATACGCCATACTTGAATGCCTTCCAAGATAAGGTAAGTCGTTGCAACAGATCAAAGGTAAACAGGGCAGAAGAGGTAGGTATGTGTTTAATTTTCTGTCTTTTATTTCTTTAGTATAGATTACCACATCTTCCACATCTTTCCAATTTCTTTACCGACTCATTGTAAATACCGCTTCTACTTTTCCATCTTCTTAACCTACCGCTTTCTTTCTAACCTAACTTTTCCTTTTAATAACTAAAAGAAGAAAATTTTAGAGGACTTACTTAAACGCTTCCATCGCTAGTCCCTCCCTGAGGATCACGACCCGCATAGCCATTGCTACAGCGGATTAGAATTGAGCGCCCTGCACTATTGTTTTAAATTCTGAAATTCTATATTTTGTGTGCAGGTAAAATCTCAATCAACCGCTGCCAGTTCCAGATCATGTGTAGAATAATTCTTCTCATGACGCTTTAGCTGTATGGACGCATAAGCTATCACATGTCTATGTTGCATTAGCACACACCCTAAACCTTGCCCTGATGTGTCACTGTATATGACCATACCTCCTGTCCCATCAGGCATCTGCAAGATTGAGGCCGTGATCAATCTGTTCTTTACCTCTTCAAAAATAGCAGCACACGCTGCGGTCAATACATACTTTACTCTTTTCTGAGTAAGCTTGGTTAGAGGCTCTGCAATCCTAGAGAAATCCTACACATACCTCCAGTAATATCCAGCCAGTCCTTGAAAACTTTTGATCTCTGTTGCCAACTTTGGGACGGGCCAATCCTTCACTGTCTGAACCTTACTAGGATCCACCGTGACACCTTCGCCTGAAATAATATGACCCAGAAAAACCATACTCTTAAGCCAAAACTCATATTTGCTCAGTTTGGCGTAGATCTTCTCCTGTTGAAGGGTCTGTAACACAATCCTCTAGTGCTCTGCATGTTCTTCTTTATTCTTAGAATAAATTAGGATATCATCTATGAATATTACTACAAATATATCTAAAACTGGAGAATACTCGATTCATCAAGTTCATAAAAATTGTCGGGGCATTGGTCACTCCAAATGGCATGACTAAAAACTCGTAATGACCATAATGAGTCCTAAAGGTCATTTTTGGAATGTCTCCTTCTTCACCTTCAGTTGATGATATTTAGAATGGAGGTCCAACTTCGAGAACACCTTAGCTCCACAAAGTTGATCGAATAGGTCATCAATCCTAGGCAAAGGATATTTGTTCTTGATGGTGACCTTGTTCAATTCATGATAGTCAATGCACATCCTCCTGCTACCATCCTTCTTCTTCACCAATAACGCAGGAGCTCCCCAAGGTGAAACACTAGGTCTGATAAATTCTTTGTCTGAGTACTCTTGCAATTGTATCTTCAGCTCTGCAAGCTCCATAGGTGCGATCATGTATGGTGCCTTAGAGATTGGGGTCGTACCCAGAATAACATCTATAGAAAACTCCAAGACTCGATCTGGCGGCAATCCGGATAGGTCTTCTGGGAATACATCTAAAAAATCTTCCACTACTGGCTTTGGCATCTCCTCGGCTTCTGTGATGACGCAATCTCCTTGATGTTTATGTCTGGATGCCTAGATTCTCTAACAGACTGAAACTCTAGTTGATGCAGAATTCAGAATATTACACTCTTACTTCGACAATCAATTACCGCATGATACTTGCTAAGTCATGTCATGCCTAAGATCACATCAAATCCGCCAGTGTCTATCATAAACATATCTGCACTAAACTCCCTTCCACAAATCACTACAGAACAAGATCTGCATGCTCTACTAGTGATTATAATCTCATTCTCCGTATTAATCTCCCATTGAGTGTCCATATCATTACAGGGTATAGAATGCATTGTAACAAAACTAGTTAGATATATAGAAATGTGAAGCACCAGAATCAAATAGTGATATGATTGGAACTGAATGAACCAGAATGGTACCTACCACCACCTCTTCTGATGCCTCTGCCTCTTCTGCAGTCAGATTGAAAGTGCGGCCTCTCCCATGACCTGCTCCTGCCCTTCTATGGGACTGTTTGAACATCTGTTGTTGTGGAGGAAGTGAAACTCCTCTACCTGCAGGTATTGGATTCCTCTTATCTGCTTCTGATGCTGGAGCAACGGGCATGACACTCCTCTGCCCCTTGGACGGGCAGTTCATTAGCTGATGATCTCTAGCTCCATAAGCTAGGCATAGTCCGTTCGCCCTTCTGCTCTCCTCTCGATGATGCCTCGGTAGCTGACAAATTCCGCAAACAAATGCCCGCGGGGAAGGAGTAAACTGTCACTTGTTATATGGAGACCATCGAACCTGGATGAAGGTCCCTTAATCACTTGGTCAAAGGGTCGCTTCAGCGGCCTTACCTGCACCCTGCTCTAATTCTCCTCCTCTACAACCTGCTCCAAGCTACGGGCAGCACTGATAACCTGAGAATAAGTCCTCAGTGGTTGTGTAACCAAGAACTTCTGAATATCTAACCTCCGACCCTGCTGGATCGGTTAGCCCGGTCTTCCTCCTCTGCTACCAAGTATGGAGCAAACCGGCTCAACCTTAAGAATTCCGCAGCATACTCATCAATGCTTCGAGTCTCCTATTGTAGGTTGATGAACTATTGCTCCATTTCCCTTCGAGCTGTCTTGGGAAAGAATCTCTCATAGAAGTTGTCCATGAATTGCTCCCAAGCGATTGGTGATTCCAACTGTTCTTCCTGTGCAAGCCACCATGTCCGAGCCACGTCTATCAGTTGAACCTTGACCGCCTCGACTTGCTCGTTCTTGGGAACACGAGCTGCAGTTAAGAGGTTGGTCATATCAACAAACCATTGTTCTGCCTCCAGCGGCTTCTCTGTACCAGCAAAGGTGGCTGGCTGCAACCTCTTAAAGTTGGAGATGTTCCCGGACTTTGGTTCCCGAGGTGTCATTGACCTCTCTATGGCCGTCGTGGCCGTCTGTTGAGCTGCCAACAATCCATCTCGAAGGAGTGCTGTTTGTTCCTGTTGAGACTCCATCATACCACAGTGCACTCCCATCAAATCAGTGGTCTCATTACGAGCAGCAATACAGGAGAAAAGAGGTCATTCAGCCATTGCTCTGGAAAATCAAAATAAAATTTAGAAAAATATATATAAATAGGCTTCAAATATACTATAAACATTATTACACTGGTAGCTGAAATGTATGATTTTTAACATTGTCAGTTAGAGCTTAGCTATTAACTTAATTATACACCCTAAATAACCTAGCTCTGATATCAAGAAACCCCTGTCACACCCTATTTCTCAAAATACACAAAATTGGGTACGTGACGAGAGTTGACGACGTATTCTTAATATAAATACGCTAAGGCTCAAAGTATTAAATCCAAACTTAAAGTTCACAATTTATTCCAGTATCCAAAAGCAAGTACAACAATATATAAAAGTTCACTTATTATAAGCATAACAAGAATAGAATCAAAAATACGAAAGGTCCTCACAAGATGAACCGAGGATTGTCTACTAGAGATCTGCGAGGCGCTCAAAGTACTCCTGCTCCTGCAATGTCCTCGGATCAGATTTGAGCATAACAAACTTAGGGTCATCAGTAAACGACCTAGTGAGTGATAAAATAAAAAGGAAGGTGCACATGCATGTAACATGCAAGCATATTATGAAAGAAAAATATACATGATAAGGTTGGAATAATATGCCAAACAATAAATGAATAGTAACTTAGCCAGTCAGTGATATAGTCAGGTGTACATCAGGTTACGAGTATAATCAAATATCTATCATAACATGCATGCATAAATCAGGTTCAGTTTATAACGTCAATGTAAGAATTTATTTTTCTTCATTATTAATTATGTTATCGAACAGCAGTTGCCACATGTAATAGACGCATCCCATACACGCCTATTACATATGCCAATCGAGGTTCTCGGTTATTAAAACTGATTGGTTGGAGACATTTTCTGTGTTTTAGGTAGGTCCCGTGCATACCTGGAACCACGGCCCAAACTCCTGGCGCTGAACAAGGCCCTACCATAAGGTAGTCAGGTAACATGTATGACAAGTTAGGTAACATGTATAACATGCATAACAGAAACAACAATAGGACGGGGTGTCAGTCACCCCCCGGAAATCCTACAGTGGAACCTTCTTTCGGCTGCGCAACCTAAATCCTAGGTCCACCCAAAATACAGATGATGTCTCCTCCATCAATTTCCCCAATCCCAGTGTAAGTTATTTAATATCATGTTATTAGTTATCAAGATTATTTAATGTACATGTTACCTAAATTTACTGGGATAACTCGGTAATGACAATAGTAACAACATCAATAGTGAAATCAGGACACATGTATAACAGGATATATATGTCAGTGAACATGATAAGTAAGACGAAATTGTTACTGTATAACAAAATATTTTTTTCCCAGTAGTTAGATAACATGAACTTGATAGTCATCAGGTAATCATCCCAGTGAGTTTTAGTGGCATAATCTTAATCAATGTCATGTAGCCATCATGTAGATTTATTGCTAAGAACAAGTGAACTTTATTACATACAGGAATATATAAATATACTACAGATAATACATGGAGGTAATTCATGAAACTACAAAATTTCTAAATACTAGAAAATAGCTTAATAATTTAAATCACCTTTATAGCATAATTAAATAACTAGATATAATCATTTATCACAAAAATCCTTGTTTAGCTGAAGGAGGAAAAAAACACTCACATGAGTTAGATCACAATCTGAAGCACTGAAATCCTAGGATCCCGATAAATCTGCATAATTTATTTCAATAGAAATTGTTAGGATCTTTTTTTTAAAAAGAATGTTCTACTTTGGTGCATAAAGGGTCTTTTTTTTTTGATTAATTAGCTTAAGGTTGGGAATATGATCATCTGGATTACATGAAATTAATAGGTTTAATTTGACCAATTTTTTTTTAATTTCTTTTGTCGGGTTTTTAAAGACTTTATAACATTAAATTTCTTAATGGGTTTGGATTTACTATTAAGAGAAATTGACTTTAAAGGGGGTAATCTGATTTAATTTATATTGTTATTCCTCTAAAAAAATTATCATAAAAAGTAGAAGTATTGTATACTATTATTTATCTTTTTCTCTATTTTTTTGATATTTTTAATTAATTATTTTAATTGTTTTACTACAGCTTAACAAATCTGGATTTTTCAGTTGGGTCGGGTTCTATCATGCAGGTGTGGATCCAGAAGAGGCAGCCCATATAGAGCTGGACTGAAAACAGCTTGTGGGCCTCTGCCATCAGCAAGAAAAAGAAAAATTATTCTTTAAGAACAGTTGCACAGGGGGCACCCCCTGCGCAGCCCAACCCGGCCAGGCCATGTAGGCCGTCTAAAAATCACTAAAAGACAAGCCATTAAAAAGCAGAGCCTCAAGTTCTAGACGCGTGGGCTCGACACCCGCGTCTCAACATCAAGGCGCGTGGGCTCGACACCCGCGTCTCAACATCAAGGCGCGTGGGCTCGACACCCGCGTCTCAACATCAAGGCGCGAGGGCCCAAAGCCCGCGTCACAGTATCAAGGCGCGTGGGTTGAAACCCGCGCCTCGGTTATAACCGCCTTGATTATGGGGCCAGTCGCCGCCCACATAGCGGGGAGGTCAGCCCCCCATTGTGGAGCACTTTTAGGGGGCACGTTCACCCCTGGAGCCTCTATAAATAGCCCCGTCGCTATGGACAAAAAAAAAGAGGGAGGAAAAGAAGAAGAACGTCGGAGAAAAGGGAGAGATCAGAGATAGACAACAGACTACACCCAGGCAGACAGAGAGAGAGAAGCAAGAGAGAGCTCAACTCTTCAACAAGCTTGCTGCGTACAAGTTGCTCTTTGCCTACCTTCTCTTTGAGAGTTTTGGTAGACAGAGCTGTGCTACTCCTTCTACCAGCCAAAGAGAAGATCCCTGACGATCCGACGGTCATCCGGTCAACGGAGAACAAGATTCACTCTCCACCGCCACTTGAAGAACCCAGCTTTAAACAAAGGGGAGATTCAAGACTCAACATCTTCCCTCCCTTGTAGTCGGAGCATTAGTCCGTTGTAATCTTTCAACTGATTCAAGGAAATTTTACATCGAATTCTTCTACTCCGTACCAAATAAGAGAGATGGCGCCTCCGCTGGGGACTACATTTGTCACTGATGAGCAAATCGTGGCGCAAGATGACGTTCTTCGTAAGGGAAAGATGGTCGAATCGCTTGTTGTCGAGTTCGACCAGGCGAAATACGAAGAGTTTCTCTCTGCCGGCTCCAAGAGCCCAAAGACCCGCGTCTGCCGCAGGGTCTCGACGGGGAATGGCCCCGAAGCCCGATCCGAGGTTCTCTCGGGCACTGCTGCTGCCAACTGTGCCAAGTAAGATACACGCGCCAACGCCTTTCAGAAGGCCCGCGTGATCTCAGGCACAACTGCCACTGCGATCAACCGCGCAGCACGGAACACACGCGTCAGCGTCTCTCAGGAGACCCGCGTGGTCAAAATCTCTGGTGTCCAGCATCAGGTCGTCGTTGGTCACTCTCCACCTCCACGACGCAACCGAAACGCTGAGCGTCGACAGAGGAGACGTGCGTGTCAGCTACAAGTTGGAACCTCTGGTTGTCCGACTGAGGCTGGACGCGACGTACAATCTGGCGCCTTGCCCGCGCCACGTCCAGCACGTGAAGTCCGCGTTTGGCGGCCCAAACGCGAGACTCCTCAAGCTAGGTCCTCTGAAGACCAACTCACCAAACGCCAAGGTGAAACCTCTGCGCCTCATCAAGCGCGAGAGGCACGCGCCTATATGCGTGGGGCCCAGCAGCCCATCCTCTCTCAAACTTCTCTGCCCCGACGCACCGAGCGGCAGCGCGGTAATCGCGTCTCATCCCAACAGAGTCGCCAGACGCGCGTCTTACAGCCGTGGCGCGAAAATCGCGTCCCTGAAACCCGCGTCCAGGATGTACAGCACATGGATGCCTCCTGTCTTTGACGTTGCGAGGTTAATCTCTTCGATCCCCCTCCCGTGGATCTGAGGGATTACTTGACGAAGAAAAGAAGTGCCAATCAGGTCACTTCATCATGTTGCTGCCAACGGCTCATCTCTATGCTCTCCGAGTGCCGTTGTGATTCAGGTGTGCACCAGCAGTCTTTAGTTAGACAGCTGACCCTGATTCCCCCGTCAGCCAAAAGAAGGCGCTCCCACAGAAGGAGAACCTTCTCTGACATTGAGTACCCGGAGCTCACTGCGAATATGACAAGCAGGAGCAAGGGAAAACAACCTGCAGTCGGCTCGGATGAGTCTGACTCTGAACCGGAAGGGGTGTATCAACACACTCGCACCCGGACTGGGGCCATTCCCCTGATTGATTATAATGCCTTAGCCCATGGCATTAAAGTGAATGATTCTCACTCCGCCGTAGCGGAATCACGGGCTTCAAACTCTTCCGTTGAGAAGGAGGCCTCCGCCTACATGATAGGCACTCCCGAGGAAACGGCTAGACGTTTAGAACAAATCCAGAAGGCACAAATGGATATGATTCTTTCTCAGCAGGAATCTATCGACTCCCTCAAGCAGATGCTTGCACAGTTGCTCGAAGACAGGAGAAAATCTCCTCCTAAAAAGACGAAGGGCAAAGGAAAAAAGGGAGAAAGCTCATCTTCCGAACCTTCTGAGGAGAGGCCGCGATCTACTTCTAGTTCGTCCAAATCCTCGTCACAAGTAAAGGGCGACCAAGACCAGGGAAAGGCTCATGCTAAAAGAATGAGTCAATTGGAGCAACGCCTGGAGGCCCTTACCAACCGTAAAGGCCTCCAAGAAGCTGGAGTGGTCCGGCCCTATCCTGCTGAATGGGACTTGGTTCCATACCCGTCCAAGTTCAAGGCTCCAACCCTTCAAGCATTCGATGGGAAAGGGTCACCCAACCAACACATCTACTATTTTAAATCCCAAACAGGGAATGTAGTAGACAACGATGCCATCTTGGCATGACTGTTCATTGGCACCCTGAAAGGGCTCGCCTTTGAATGGTTTATGAAACTCCCGGAGGGCTCCATCAAGAACTGGGGCGATTTGGAGAAGCTTTTCTTAACGCGCTTCTTCGAGGATGACTCGGAAGTCACAATGCCCACCCTTTTGGCTACCAAACAGCGAAAGGGAGAGTCCGTCAAATCTTTCGTGGAAAGATTTTGGAATGTGGCACTCCGATGTCCGAGCGGCATGACCCAGGTCACCCTGGTGGAAACATGCCGCCACAATCTCCAAACCTCACTCCTTGCTCAAATAGGAGTTGCTGAAAGCCGCACCTGGAAGCAGTTGGTCCAACAAGGTGAACAGGCTGAGGAGATTGTCGCCCGCGTCAGGGCAGAAGAAGGGAAGCCACGGCCAGAGAGGTCAACCAGGCGTGCGCCAGACACATCCCTCCAGACAAAGCGGAAGGATAATTTGGCAACGGAGACCAAATCTCCCGCCAAACCTCAACCGGTCAAGGCGAGTGGCTCTTCGAGCCAGCCACGCACCAACAAGCAGTATTCTTTCAAGGAGGAACATGTCGATTCGCTCTTTAAGCTACTCAACAAGAGCAATAGATTGAAGCTCCCTGAAGCCAGGCGCCCTGAAGAAGTCGGTAAAACTGACAATCCCAATTACTGCTTATACCACAGAATGTTGGGACACCCCACCAAAAGCTGCTACGTCTTCAAGGACATCCTTCAGGCCCTGATTGACGCGGAGGTATTAAAACTCCGACCAGAGCAGAAGAAGGTGACGGCTAACATGACGTCAGTTCTCCAGTTCGGAAGACAACCCCCAACGCCTTCGGGGGTGGTCCCTGTTCTGAAAGGAGAGCTAAGAGTGGTCAACACGGATCCTCACCAGCAACAAGAGAAGGGCCTAGTACCCGTTCCTACGCCTCGAGGGGAAATCATGTGGGTCCACCCTGACCTTGTTGACGCCCAGCAATGGACTACTGTAACTAATAAGAAGTCCAAGGGCAAGGCAAAGGCGTCATCCTGCAATGTGGTGTGTGCCTCTTCTCGAGAAACGGATACTGATATTCCTTCGCTAACCGACTCGGAAGAGGAGACAATAGTTCTGGCCGCAGAACCCGATCGGCTAGTGGCAGAAACCCGCTCAGGACAGCCCTACTTGAATCAGTATGGCGAAACGGCGGCAACCCCTCCACAACCAGCTGCAGAGCCAACCAAGCCCTCCACAAAACAACCAGTGGAGAAACAGAAGGAGATTCGATTTTCTCGAACCCTTCAAAAGGGCATCGCGGAAGGATCTACGGCGCCTTACCGCTTTGATGTCCTGGCTCAATTGGCTAACATCCCGGCACGGATTACCTTGTATGAGCTTCTTAGGCTGTCAAAGTCAACCAGAGAAGCTCTACAAGAGGCTCTGGCAAACGCTGAGGTCTTCATGACCCAGGTGCCAAAGGAGGAAGATGTAGAGAATTGTCTCCACACCTCCCAGAATGCCCCTGCATCACCTTCACGGCAGAGGATATGCAGGTTAAAGGGAAGCACGATCGACCCCTGTACTTCACAGGGTATATTGGATCATCTGAAGTGAACCGCATTCAGGTAGATCCAAGGTCCGCATTGAGCATCATGCCTCGCCGGGTCATGCAACATCTGGGCATTCTTACTCATCGTTTGAGCCCTACCCAGACAACTATCTATGGGTTCAATGCCAACAGGACCCGTCCGATGGGGAAGATTAAGCTCAAATGCCAGATTGGAAGTTTAAAATCGGAAGTGACATGCTACATCATTGATGCCGACACTTCCTACAACCTATTGCTGGGACGGCCGTGGATTCACCGCAACTCCATCGTTCCCTCTACTCTCCATCAAGTCATGAAACATATTGACGAGAATGGAAAGGTGCAGACGTTGATTGCCGAAAGGCATCCATTCAAAGGGGTCGAGAATTATTTCACAGACTCCTTACTGTACCAAGATCCCGGGGAGACGGATGAAGTCCCGCAAGCGGAAGAACCAGACTCTGGCAATGAAGCCGATACTGAGCTGGAGGAAGATGAGTGTGTGTGGGAGCTAGATCCACCTGTAAAGAGCATTGATAAGCTCGATGTTGATAATACCACCGACGATGTAGGCGGTTGGTACATTAATGAAGAATTAGATTTAGCGTATTTTTCTGTGTTTGCTTCTGATTCAATACCGTCAGATACTAGCACTGATGTAGATGATGACCTCTGGTCGGCAATGGATGCTTTGACATCGTTGCATGTACCAGTAAAATCATCCTTCGGGACATACCAAGATAATGGTATTGCGCAAGAATCTATATTTATGGTTCCAGCCAGACGGAAAGGCCAAAAACTAATTCTTTTTGGGCGAATCTCGTCCGAACCAACGCCCCACGAAGAATCGGAAGGCGAGGAGGAATCCCCTCAGTTCGGTCATTATGAACCAAAAGCGCTCAAAATGATGAAGTGCATGGGGTACGATCTAACCAACAGACCCGGGTTGAACTTCGGCAAAGGAAGGAGAACGCTACTTCGATCCTTTGTGCCGAAAGGGAAACCCCCGATTATTATCATCGGACGCGCCGGGGGTGGGCTATGTATCGACTCCGATCCATCAGCCTCTGATTCTGGAGGGCCATCAGGTCATAATTACTCTTCAGGCACGTCATCGTGGGAGTCTGATGTCAGTGTCGGCAACATCTTCAGAGAACTTTCAGTGAACATGGTTTCAACAAGCCACCTGGAAGACGGAGATGAAGAAATGATCCAATCTGATGCAGATCCTTGGATCAAACATTTAAATACTCTTTGGGATACCCGCTTTGAACAGCGCGAGCCACCACAGAAGACAAGGTTGTTCAAGTCAATCTAGGAGATGAGGCCAATCCTAAGCCCATCTTCATAAGTGACGGCCTGTCACCTTCGGAGAAGAAGGATCTAATATCTCTTGTATAAGAGTATATAGACGTCTTCGCCTGGAATTACGAGGACATGCCTGGACTTGATCCTCAAGTGGCTATGCACCGCCTCAACATCAATCCGGACGCAAACCTGTCAAACAACAGCAGCGACGGTTCCGTCCAGAGATAATGGAGGCAATTCAATCAGAAGTCAGAAAACTTATTGATTCTGGCTTCATCAGGGAAGAACAACATCCCGACTGGGTAGCCAACATTGTCCCAGTTGCCAAGAAGAACGGGAAGATCCGGATCTGCATCGACTTCCGTGATCTAAACGAGGCTTGTCCAAAGACGAATTCCCACTGCCAATCACAGATGTCATGATTGACAATACTTGTGGATTCGAACGAATGTCCTTCATGGATGGATTCTCAGGATACAATCAAATTAAAATGTATCCTGATGACGAAAAGCATACCTCATTCAGGACACCTCTAGGGGTATATTGCTACACCGTCATGCCCTTCGGACTGAAGAATGCAGGGGCAACATATCAAAGGGCCATGAATGCCATTTTCCATCAGCAAATACGTAAAACGGTGGAATGTTATGTTGACGACATCGCGGTAAAAAAGCCGCACTAAAGATGATCACATAGCTGACCTGAAGGTGGTTTTTGACATCATGCGAGCTCATCAGTTGAAGATGAATCCCACCAAGTCCTTCCTGGGGGTGGCCAGTGGCAAATTCCTAGGATTTGTTGTAGCCTCCACGGGAATTCATCTGGACCCGGAAAAGGTTCGTGCTATCCGGGAAATGCAACCTCCGAGAAATCTCAAGGAACTCAGGGGATTGCAAGGACGATTGGCGTACATCCATAGGTTCATCTCAAACCTCTCCGGAAGATGCCAACCCTTCACTAAGCTAATGAAGAAGGGTGTCTCGTTCATTTGGGACGACGCTTGTCAACAAGCATTAGAGGAAATCAAGCAATACCTCACCCAACCACCAGTCCTTGCAGCTCCGATATCCGAAAAACCTTTCATGGTATACGTCCGGGCAATGGATCATTTCTTTGGGAGCTCTACTAGCTCAGCATGATGACCAAGGACGAGAGCAAGCGATCTACTATCTGAGTAGAACAATGATCGGAGCCGAACATCGGTACAACCCGATCGAGAAGGAATGTTTGGCACTGGTGTTCGCCATTCAGAAAATGCGACACTACCTGGGCGGGCCAAACCATAAATGTCATATCAAAAGTCAACCCCTTGAGGTTACTCATGACAAAACCTTCATCGCTAAATGGCCGACTGGCAAAATGGGCCATATTGTTATCTCAATATGAAATGCACTTTTTACCACAGAAGGCCATTAAAGGACAAGCGGTGGCGGATTTCCTGGCTGAGCATCCAGATCCGAGGGCAACCAAACTTTACGACGATCTCCCAGATGAGGTCGCTGAAGCCTGTCTAACTCAGACATCGTTCGAAAGTCAAGTGTGGCAACTCTTCTTTGACGGTGCATCCAGAACAAGCCCAAAAGGACACATTGTAGCGGGAGTAGGAGTAGTACTCGTCTCGCCACAGAACTATGTGATTCCTCGAGCTGTCTCGCTAACTGAGCCTTGCTCCAACAATGTAGCAGAATACAACGCTCTTTTGATTGGGATGCAGCTCGCCGATGAGATTGGCGTTAAAAATCTCGAGGCATACGGTGACTCCAAACTCATTGTTAGCCAAGTTCGCAGGGAGTACGAAGTCAGACATGAGGACCTAGTACCCTACTACAACGCAACTATCCACATGGCCGAGAGGTTCACAAACTTCTACATCGATCATGTACCGCGCAGGCAAAATGCGCATGCAGATGCACTGGCGTCCCTCGCGGCCTCCTTAGCTCTTCCAGCTGGAGCAATGGAGAAAGTATTCGTCTACAGCCACGACCTGTATTGCCCGAGAACTTCCCTCGAAGACTATCAGGAGTCAAAGGGAGAGTATCAAGGCAAAAAGCGCTGGAATTGTCAACCGGGCCAGAGCTTAAAAACTGGCGATTCCCCTATATCGACTATGTCTTGTATGGCATCCTGCCTGAGGACACCAAGGAAGCGGCTGCCATTCGAAGGAAAGCCCCTAAATTTTACTACAATGCAATTACACGAACATTGTATCGTCGATCGCATGACGGGGTCTTGCTCCGGTGCCTCTCACCAAAGGAGGCCCAAGAGGTATTGAAAGAAGCCCACGATGGTATGTGTGGAGCCCATCAACCTGGCCCAAAACTGACACATCGACTCCAAAGATTGGGTTACTACTGCCCAAGATGATTGCCGATGCCATCACTTATGCCAAAAGATGTCACGCCTGCCAAGTGCACGGCGATTTCATCCATCAAGCACCAGGGTACCTCCACTCCACGACCTCTACCTGGCCATTTGAAATGTGGGGGATGGATGTGGTTGGTCCCATCAGCCCACCATCATCAAAGGGACATCGGTTTATTTTGGCAATAACCGATTATTTCTCTAAATGGGCCGAAGCTATTCCTCTGAAGGAGGTAAAATCGTCTAACGTGATCAAGTTCGTGAAACATCACGTTATTTACCGTTTCGGTGTACCTCGACGAATTGTCCATGACAATGGACCCCAGTTTATCAGCCAGGCGTTCCAGAGATTCTGCGCTAAGTTCAGAATCCAGAGTGTGTCCTCGACGGCATACTATCCCGCCGCTAATGGCCTCGCAGAAGCTTTCAACAAGACCATTGGCAAGCTTCTCAAGAAGTTGTCTCGAAAAGTCAACGAGACTGGGACGATAAGCTAGGTGAATGCTTATGGGCCTACCGCACAACTGTGCGAACCCCGACTAAAGCTACGCCATTTTCTTTGGTATATGGGTGTGAAGCCGTGCTTCCACTAGAGATCCAAATTCCATCTCTACGCGTCGCCTTGACAGCGGAGATGACAACCGAGGAGAAGCATCGACAGCGACTCCAAGAATTGGAGGCCTTAGACGATAAGCGTTTGCAGGCCCAACAATAAATCGAGCTTTACCAAGCTCGAATTACCAAAGCCTTCAACAAGAAAGTTAAAGTACGAACTTTCAAGAAAGGCGATCTTGTCTTAGCCGTCAGAAGACCCATGGTGATGACGCACAAGACAAAAGGAAAATTCCAACCCAAATGGAAAGGACCATTCGTAGTAGAGTCAGTCTACTCGAACGGATCATATCGCCTCATGACCTCGAATGGCGATACACTCATGATGCCTATCAATGGCAGGTTCTTGAAGAAGTACTATCCTTAATAGTACTCCTCCTCCGATCACGTTCAAAATTACACCTCTGATCAAAACAAGAAGAGTTTCTTCATTAATATCCAACGCCTCCGACGGCTAAGGATAGAGGAAAATGTTGGCTTCTAAGCCCAACATAAGTCTTCGACAACTCATCATGCTGAGGGGAATAGCATGGCTAGCCCAACTCAAACGGTAGTTGGTAAAGGCATATCAAACCCGTTGATAGTTAAGGGTTTGCTAAAAATCCTAAGTGGACTCAACTCCACTCTCCCCTCCAAAATCCCTTACCAATTCTCACCCACAGAATGGTAGGTCTACCAAATACAATCAATACCAAGTTAACACTATATCTCTGGCACTCCAAATTTCACCTGTCCATTCTTATCAATAGAATGACAGGTCCTCAAATTGCTCATATCGCAAATCAAGTTTCTGTCAAGTTAATATCACACCTCTGACAAAATTACTGTTTAAGTTAACATTATACTTCTAAACAGTAAACCAAGCTTCTGTCAAGTTAATATTACACCTCTGACAGTCACTTTCCTTCAGACTTCCGTGTTGAAGCTGAAACGAATGATGCTAAGTTAACATTACACCTCTAGCATCTAAGTCATTGCTAAGTTCAACAATACACCTATGACCATGACTTTCCTCGACTTCCTTATCCAAGCCGAGATGACCAATGCTAAGTTTCACATTACACCTCTAGCATTACCCTCACTGTCAAGTTAAACATCACACCTATGTCAGTGACACTCTCAGTTTTCCCAAACGAAAGCTGAAATGCTTCTGAGTCAAGTTAATATCACACCTCTGATTCACATTCTTATCGAGTTAACATCACACTTCTAGCAAGACAACTTTCAACCCGTTAAGTTAATATCACACCTCTAACGGTAAAGATTTTCCTAGATTCCCTGCGAGTCTAGTCTCACTTGTTATTCTCTTCAACAGAATAACAAGTCTACCTAAACACATTGTTAGGTTAATACTACACCATTAACAGTGTTTTCCTTCAAATCCCCAGCTGAGCTTAATCAAGTGAATCCTAAACCTTGATAAAGGCCCATTTTCCCTGGGGGTACGAGTTTAGCTTGTCATTCTCCTTTATAGATTGATAGGTCCACCAAACATTATTTCATCTCTATTAAGTTAATATTACACCTCTGACAGTATTGTGAAAGTTCCTGAAATAGGATCTTTTCCTACAAAATTTGACTTATTAAGATTATCATCATAATTTTGACGAAGTCAAAGATCTTCTGCTTCTATGCGTCTGACTGAAGACAAAAGGTTCC
Source organism: Agave tequilana (assembly GCA_038442645.1). Classification (NCBI taxonomy): domain Eukaryota; kingdom Viridiplantae; phylum Streptophyta; class Magnoliopsida; order Asparagales; family Asparagaceae; genus Agave; species Agave tequilana. The sequence continues at coordinate 104,098 of JAVJIF010014094.1, read as the reverse complement.
AGACAATAGAAAGAGGCAGAAAGAAAAATGTCACTTTTATTTATATCCAGGCATATGAAAGTGATACAAAACGCTCTCTTATACAATAAGATTGAGTGTTACAATTAAGGTGTACAAAGAAGTCCCTCTCTCTCAGAGGCCGTACTCACTTCTTGAAGCCACATCTGATTCTAAGTGCACGATGTTTGGAAAAGCGCCAAACTGTGGCGACAATAGAAGCTGGCCGCACCACGATGCATGATGTAAACATCGAAAGAGCCCTAGCTGACTAAGCTAAGAGCAATGGTGTTCTTGAGGTCCGGTGGCAGCAGAAAGCCATGCAACCCTTCATTCATGAGCATCTCTTTCGCCAGAAGGCCATCCAATAAACATGGAGGTTCCTCGATGTTACTTCTGGGGTGAGAGAGGAAGGGGATGCTATCTGCCACTATATCCACCGTAACCCTCTCGCCGCCATACCCACTGTGACCGTGACCAGCCCGCAAGCATGACTGGTGCATCGCGTCCAATGAGATCTTGACGAAGGTTAAGTCCCCGTCAGGGATCGTGATTTCTTCCTTGTGGACGACGGAGACTGGGATTTCTTCCCTTGTGGACGAACATCGAACAAGTTCACTGGCCGATATATTCTCGCACGGGCCCAGCGAACGAGAAAAAGGACGATCAAGCCTACCTGCAAGGAATAAACAAAGGAATCAGAACATCTGGAACTTAGTACACTTCAACAGAGAAAACTAAGTGACAGACACAGTTATTGCCGAAGACTACAGACGCGAGAATGACCCACAGTGAGCCAAAACTTCCGCGGTGGCAGAAATAGACGCGAGTTAAAACTGTGATACACGCAGGGTTCAAACGCAGTCCAATTTCTGCATCTGCGTCTAACACACCAGGCGCGAAAAGACTCAGACGCCGAAAAAATTGCCATCTCCCTGTTGAATGAACAGGAGTTGCAAGATTCGGGTCTGAAACCTTCAACCCGAGTTGGAATTCATCCAAGTCAGTGGCCTTAAAACGCGAGCTTCATGAGCAAAGCCAGCGCCAAGTGCCAAAGACTTCTGTACTCGCGTCCAGAGAAGTTCAAGTCGATGGCGCAAATTCCAAAAAAAGGAATGCACCAACTAAGACTTCATCCAGATGGTGATATCTCTTTAAGAGATGCCAAGGTGCAAGCCTGGGTGGACTAAAAATATCATGGCAAGTCGGGACGGCATACCCGCAGAGGCCTCTATCAAGAGTTGAACTCTCTGCATTAAATGTAGACATGAAAGATGATCAAAGAGATGCTTTCTCCTGAAGAGACCAAACAGAAGCATGAAAGCTCTGGGTCATCTTCATCCACAGAGTCACCTCCATCCATGGAGATAGACCCCTGTTAGAAACTCTAAAGAAGGCGGAATTTCTCAGAGCAAATCAAAAGAAAACAGTCTAAGTTTGGGTTGTTAAAGGGGGAGAGGGTGAGCCCTATTTATAGGCAGCCCCTGATAACTGCCATTAATGGTTCCCGTCGGCCTTAATGACCGCACGACTGTCAAAGTCCAATAGGAGGCTGACGCGTGGAGCGTCGCTTCGGGAAGCGTCGCAGACGCTGGTCTCAAACCGCCAGCGCCGGTTTTGCATTGAAAGGCATTAACGCCTGAGTCCAATGAGGAACCAACGTGTGGACAACTGCTTCGGGAAACAACGGACGACCCAGTTTCCAATCGTCAGTGAAGACTTGAAAGATCTCATGAAATCTTTAAGTCAGGCCGCATTTAACGCCTGGGGAGTTACATCAAGACGCAGATGAGAAAGCCGCGTCCAAGAATCCGAGTCCCCTTTTCAAACTGAATGACGTCCACCTGCATTCCAGAGGAATGTCCGCGTGACCCAAAGTTGCGTCCCTTCAGCAAACGGGGCCCATTTTAAGGGAAAGCACTTAATTCAACAAAAGACTTAGGCCATTGTGGGATTAGTCGGAAAATACGCAAGGCTGCGTCCCTCGCGTCCGCTCAAACCGCGTCTTCATCAGAGGAGCTGCGTCTGCATGGGTAGTGATGGGTTTTTGCACCTAGTCAAAAGACCCTGCGCTGCATCCTTAAGGACTGCGACCAGTGAGTCCCACTCAAAACTGCGTCCTTCATGTCCACTTGAACCGCGTCTTGCAGGACGGATTCGCGTTTCTCTCTATGATTTGATGCCGCGTTTCATCAGAAAAAACTTTGTTCTATCTAGGTTCCTATGAGTCAATGCCGCGTCTCATCAAGAAGACTTGAGTCAACGCCGCGTTTCATTAAAGAAGTTGAATTCATCTACAGCAAGGCAATAAAGATGGAACAAGAACTTCAAAGACTTTTACTATTCAAAAAAAAATGGTAAAAGCAAGTACAAACACTCTTGGTGAATAGAGTGTCCTTTTTCTTTACAAAAAAAAAAGAAGAAGGCTACAAGTCCTGGTTAACCAAGGAACGAATTTGCTCTCTAAGGCGATGTATCTTATGTTGACGCGCCTTCTCAGCCTCCATGAGAGCTTGGGCCCTCAGATCCGCCTCAGATAAAAATCCCTGCGCTTGTACTCGGAGGAATTCCAACTCGGATGAACGAACAGAGAGGTTTGCTTCAACTTGCGCCTTGGCAGCCTCTAACTCCGCTAGCCTCTTTTCAGAGGTAGCAAGCCTCTGTTCGTTAAAAGCAATCATGGCCTCAGCCCTAGCTATAGCAGCCCGAGAGTCAAGGATAGCCTGCTTTGCAGCCTGTATGATCATGACAGATTCCTTGGACTCGACCGCTAGCCGTTGATGATCAGCCTGGAAACCTTCAAGAAGACGGGTGTTATCCGTTATCTTCTCCTCCACCTCCCTTCGCTCCTGCTCTTGAGCAGCAAGGAGCCTATTCAGAGTTTCCTGGGCTTCGTGGAATGAGCCGGCATCCTCCAGGGATCGAAGCTCTCTCAGGTCTTGTCCCAGCTGCTCCACCACCAGCAGACACGCCTGGGCTAGCGAAGGGCCTCCGGCCAACTTGATGTTCTAGGCCAAGTTTCCGAGAAACATCTGGGCGAATTCAAAGGAGCTACCCCCAGACAGGATGAAATCGATGCATGATCGCATCGAGTCAAAGAACTGCTGCACTGTCTTGCGTGTCAGGAACTCCATAGTATCATCGCCCGAGGTGCTCCCCGACCCCCTTTCTATCACAGGGTGAGGGATGTAAGCCGGCTCTTCTCGTGCAAGAGTCGGGCTGACCACCGGTACGGCAGGAGCAAGAGTAGCCACTAGCGCTTCTGGGGGTGCTACCTCTGCAGGAACCTCCACAGCTGATGACAGAGTAGTGAGCTCGACCTCCTCAGAAACCTCGGCCGAGGCTTGAGCTGTGTGGCCTTCCGGAGGGGCACTGACCGTCAGACTCTCCACCTGAGCCCCCCCTCAGTTCTCTCTGCAAATTATCTCAACATTAGCTACAATGGTGAAAAGAGAAACATCCAAGACATCAAAACTTCCTTACCAAGTTGGAGGTCCAGAGATGTCGAATTCTTGGGCGGATCCTGCAGAGTAGAAGTCTCCCCGATTTCAGTAGTTGCCTTCTCTGGAGGCATCTCGGCGGCTGGAGTCTCAACTCCTTCCGGTTGGGTCAACTCTTGCACCATCTCCTCGATATGCAAGGAGGTTGCAGCCTCAATATCCTCGGCCACCCTGCAGCATAAAAGGAGAATGTTAAAACCTCCTCTTCAAAATGAAAAGAGAAATTAAGTCAGAAGGTGAAAAAAGTACCTTCAGCGGGAATAACTGCCGCCAGTGGTGATGCCGTCAACGGCTCGCACCCATGTATTTCCTCCTCCGAGATGTGTGAGAATTTACTCGGATCAGGAGGAGCGGGTTCGTCACCATAGTCGACCTCATCCTCAAAATCGCTTCCCTCTGCGGATAAGGAAGACGGCAGTTCAACGCGAGAGGCCTCGGTAGCCGGAGCCTTGCCACCAATTACCCCAGTGGTAGGGCTGGGGTCAACTGTCCGAGGACTGGAGATGAACACACTTGGAGACCCAGGTTGCTGTGCCTCATCTCTCCTTTCATGAGCAGGGGAAGACCTGGGCTGAGTTGAGACTCCTGCAATCTCAACATCACTGATGATGTCGACCTCCGGTTGCTGTGCCTCATCTCTCCTTTCGCGAGCCGAGGAAAACCCGGGCTGAGCTGAGACCCCCGGAATCTCAACATCACCTCCGCTCATGATGTCGACTTCGAACTGCTCGGCCTCGTCAGCGGCGGTCGGTTCGTCAGCAGGCTCTCCTTCCTCTGAACTCCTGCAGCCCCTGCTGCGCAACCTATGGGCACGGACTAAGGGGATAGCCTCTTCATCTGCCTCTTCTTCCCTCGGTTCCTCAACACCAGCAGGGATGTCTTCGGATAGAGAAACTTCGGCCGTCAAGTCTCTCCGGACCTTCTTTGGGCAGGGTCAGCAGTGGAAGTAGAGCCTCGAGCACGCTTACTCACTTCTTGTCGAGCCTTTGTTGCTCGTGGCTCCTCCCTCGACCCTCTCCCGACTTCCCTCAGAGCCTTCAGATACTGCTCGACGCCTCACGAGCGTTTACCGGACCCCGACCTTGCTTCAAAATTTGCATTGATACTCTCAATGCATGAATACTCTGGAACAAAATATGGTGTCTGGTTGACCTGGAAGTACCAGGTACAGAAGCTAAAGCTTGTGCGGCCCTTTGGCTCCTTGAGAGGTAGACGGAAAGTTACTTCCGTCCCTCCGGCCACGCTATAGTACCAAGCCCGAGCACCTTCGAACAAGTTCCCACTGAAGGCGAGTCGAGCATTGGGGTTGCCGACGTAGAGTTGATCATAGCCGAACTGTCGGGCGAAGCGATTCGGCATATATGGCTCGATCGTGCATGAAGTACCTTGCCGGAAAAGCACATACCCAGGCCGGATGTTAACCAACCACCAGAAAATCCCCGTTGACAGCCTAGTGAAATCATCTTGATCTTGGCCTGCGGAGTCGGCAAATAGTTCCCTGAAAGATGCACCAGGAATCTCGGGGAAGCAGCGGTTAAGCTGGTAGTTCGAAGCAGACAGAATGCACTTTCGAACGTAATACATGTAAGTATTACGCCAGTCAGAACCCTCCAACCGCTGTACAAAAGGGACAAAACCCTCACTCCAAGGCACCGGCGTCATCAGAGAGGGCAGTGCATCACGTACCAAGCCATTAAGTACGTGTAGGGCAGCTCGACCCGAGGGTTGGGGCGCTTCACAGTCCTTTGCAGCTCAAAGGTTAAATCACGGTCAGCACCACCTACGTGCCCAAAGTGGCGCTTCTTGGAGAGTGGAGCAGAAGAGTGTGGCACTGCAAAAGAAAAGGACACTTGATCAGACATCTTATCAAAAAAAAATGTTAAGTGTCTATATTCCAGACGCAGAAAAGATACTGGACGCAGAAATTATCAAAATTCGCGTTTAGACTTGAGAATCCGCGCAGAAGAGACACTGGACGCAGGAATTATCAAAATCCGCGTCCAGACCTGCAAATCCGCGTCCAGATGTGAGGCCCGCAGGATCAAGCCCGCGTTTTGAAAACCAAGACTTATGAAAAATCTCTTAAGTACTTGGGCTCAGGTGCCAGATTCATAAAAAATCAGCACCTGATGTCATAGAACGCAAGGATCAAGTCCGCGTACGAACCCTTCACAATTAGAAATATTCTAAGTGAAGAATCCGAACTGCAGGGCTCACTGGCACCGGGTCATCAAACCCGCGCCTTGGTTATCAACTCAAAGACCGCGTCTGAGACCGCGTCTGAGAATCAAACACGGTTTATATTCTGTGTTGACGGTTCTCCTCAAAAAAAAAAGATTTTTTTTAGGGGTTCCATGAACTTCCATTAATGGTGAAGGTTAAGCCTAAATGGCATTATACCTGGGAAAAGGACTTCCTGCGCGAGGAACCGCCCCTCTGGGCCTCGGCGACGGCCGCTTTTGAAGATGATGCGGTGGGTTTAGCTTTGGGTGCCATCGTTAATCAAAAATCCGATGATGAATGATGAAGAAATAGAAAGAGAAAGAGAAGACTCCTTTTTCTCAAAAAAAACCCTAACAGATGCGCTCGGAGAAGAAGAGGATATCTCTCCGACTGTTGCCATTTATAGGCACAAAGATTTGCAAAGATATGCGGCGCGTGGCTCGATTAGCTCTACAGCGAGTCATCGCTTGACGCGTGGAACAGATCATTTAATGAACTGGGAAGTCCGCGCGCCAAAAGGTGATGTCCCGCCGGTTCCCCAGGATAACTGGTGGTGCACTCATGACATGGCACGGATTCGCACCCAACAGGCGCGTCTCTCCGAAGTTCGCGTTCTTCCAATCCGGCCTAGCATCGCGTCTGCCCAATGGAATATTAGTCGCGTTTTCCATTTCCAAAAAGCGCACACCATGAAAGTCGCGTCTGTAAAGCAGTACCATCTCTGCTCTTCAAAAAGAACTGGCATTCAGTCCTTGCTTCTGCAAATCAGTTTCAACAGTACACTGGCACAAGCAGACGATTTGTCCACTCCTGGCTTAAAGCGCGTTCATGACAGACTAAAAGCAATCGGGGAGGTTTAGACTGTGAATCTAGACACTCAACAAGATCAACTCTGGTGGCCTCAAAGAGTTCAACAGTACACTCACGAAAACCAACTCCAGATAAGATCAAACCCGGAGCATTAACAGTCCAGTCATAGAGGTGAATTCAGCTAGAGTCTAAAGTATTTCGAAATCCGTCCCAGTTAACTGCGGAATATCGAAAACTTTGGAGGGGGTTCTGTAGGCCGTCTAAAAATCACTAAAAGACAAGCCATTAAAAAGCAGAGCCTCAAGTTCTAGACGCGTGGGCTCGACACCCGCGTCTCAACATCAAGGCGCGTGGGCTCGACACCCGCGTCTCAACATCAAGGCGCGTGGGCTCGACACCCGCGTCTCAACATCAAGGCGCGTGGGCTCGACACCCGCGTCTCAACATCAAGGCGCATGGGCCCAAAGCCCGCGTCACAGTATCAAGGCGCGTGGGTTAAAACCCGCGCCTCGGTTATAACCGCCCTGGTTATGGGGCCAGTCGCCGCCCACATAGCGGGGAGGTCAGCCCCCCATTGTGGAGCACTTTTAGGAGGCACGTTCACCCCTGGAGTCTCTATAAATAGCCCCGTCGCTATGGATAAAAAAAAAGAGGGAGGAAAAGAAGAAGAACGTCGAGAGAAAAGGGAGAGATCAGAGATAGACAACAGACTACACCCAGGCAGACAGAGAGAGAGAAGCAAGAGAGAGCTCAACTCTTCAACAAGCTTGCTGCATACAAGTTACTCTTTGCCTACCTTCTCTTTGAGAGTTTTGGTAGACAGAGCTGTGCTACTCCTTCTACCAGCCAAAGAGAAGATCCCTGACGATCCCGACGGTCATCCGGTCAACAGAGAACAAGATTCACTCTCCACCGCCACTTGAAGAACCCAGCTTTAAACAAAGGGGAGATTCAAGACTCAAATCTTCCCTCCCTTATAGTCGGAGCATTAGTCCGTTGTAATCTTTCAATTGATTCAAGGAAACTTTACATCGAATTCTTTTACTCCGTACCAAACAGGCCAGAGCAGGCCCGGTGTGGTCTTGTAGGGCCTGGCCCTGCACAGACCCGCCTGGATCTGTGCAGGTGACTGAGCTGCTCTCAACCTGGCTGAGAGCAGCGGCTATGTTTTTTTTCTTTTTTTTTTTTTTTTTGAGATTCCAAATTGGAGAAATTTAAAAGTGTGTAAATTTAGATATGTGTATTTGTACATTCTCACATGTATTTTAATTGGATTTTGAATTAGTTTTGATGGATAAAAATTTCATAGATGACCCTTGTATAGACATGATATTGAATAAATTATTTGTATCATATTAATTATGGAAAACTGATTTACATACTTGGATTTGATTTGTTCAAATCAAGGCTTTGTGGGGTATTAAAATAATGATTAAACAAAAATTATATTAGGTAGTTTCTAGAAACTATTAAATATATTGCGGTGAGTTCTGACATGAGGGCATAAATAAGTTAGGTAGCAATGGCTGAAATTAATAAATTATTTTTTGATGTGTGGTTCTAATTTTTTTTAAATAAAACTGAAATTAAATTCACAATTTAGGTCTACTTACTTGAGTTTTTCCTCCTTACTTGCTCCTCAATCTCTGTACCTCAAAATCCCTTTTCATTCACGATCCGTTTGAGGAGAAAAGGGAAGCAGGAAGTGGGGAGAGTTTGGATTTGAGTTATCTCTTGGGGTAGAAGAAAGGAGAAAGAGTTTGAATTTTTATATAGGTTATTAGGCATTATAGAATTTAAATTTCAGTTAGGTTTAAATTGCTTAATTTAATAGTTTAGATAAAGATTGAAGATTGCTAAAAATCTTACAGAAAATTCGGTTTAGACTTAAAAATTATAGGTCAACTAGCTTATTGATTCAAATTTAAATTCGAGTACTTTTAGATTACATGCCAATGTGGCATTATGATTTACTCTCTCCTCTCCTTTGTTGGGGACCCTGTTCAATCCCCAGTGCCCGCATATAAGTTATCCCTTTTTTATTATTATTATTTTTTTTTGGGTAATACTCAAATAGTACATTACATGAACACAATAAAGAAAACCTTCATATAGTGAGTAGTGGTGCCAAATTTCACCTTCTTCTTATCCAGAACTCCGTATTCACCCAATTTCAAGTTGCAGGTAGATGCACCTTCCAATAGTCCCTTCTTTACTGGAGCTTGTAAAGACTTTTCTCTTTCGTGTCCGAGCCTCATCTGCCGACCTGTGTGCAAACATCATCTGAAGAAATAGAAGTCTACACCTGATCTGTAATTGTACTACCCTTCAAGTAGTAGAGATTGTTCCGACGGATGCCTTTCATAACCACCATTGTGCCTTTGATCATCTTGAGAATACTATCTCGTATAGATACTATAAGACCCAACGTTTCCAAGGAACCAACTGAGATAAGATTTCTTTTGAGTTGAGATACATATCTTACTTCCTTCAATTCTCGTACTATCCTACAAACATCTTAATACTGACTGTATATATTCCTTCCACATTACACGGATGATTATCACCTATGACAGTGAAACATCTATCTAGCTTCTTAAAGCTAAAAAATCAGTCCTTGTTTGGACATACATGATAGATAGCTCCTGTATCTGAGCTCCACTCAGAATTATCTGAGTAATCAACAGAAGGAGTAGTAATAGAGAAAGAAAATACTGATGAATCTGAGTCCGATCCATCCGCTTGTGAAGTACTAACATGAGTACTAACCATCTATGCGAGATTTGCCTTGATAATCGACTCCTTCTTCTTACCTTTGGCCTCAAACTATCAACCTTCCAGTACCCTTGCTCCTTGCACAAGTGCACTGGTTCCTCTTCAGATTTCTGAAGCCTGATCTGGACTTCGATCTTCCCTGATCATCTCTTCCCTTCCTATTAGAACTCCTGCCTCTTACCGCCAATGCCTATACTATTTTGCTCCCTAAAGAAGACAGTCTGTCATGTCTCCTTTCTTCATAACTCACAAGAGCAGCAGGCACCTCCTTGTATTAAGGAATTTTCTTCCATTGATCAATGTAAGAGTAAAGGTCTCATACTCTTCTTCAGGAAGAGAATTCAATAAAATTACCGCCTTATCTTCTTCATCGATCTCCACATCCACATTAACTAGATCTGTGAGAAGCTTTGTGTAGCTATTCATGTGTTCGTCGATGGAGCATCCTCTCTGCATCTGAAAACGATAAAGCTTACTCTTCAACTGTAGCCGTGATTCGACGTTTTTCGTCAGATATTTCTTCTCCAGGATCTCCCACAGCTGCCTCACAGATGTTTCATGCAACACATGATACTTGATGTCTTGTGTCAAATAAGACCTGATCAAGCTACACGCCGTCTGGTTCATCTTATCCCAATCATCTTCAGTAGTAGAATTGCACTTTTTCTCTAACCGTAGAGTGCCTTCGAGGTTTGATGCCGTCAATGCATCTGTCACCTCACATCTCCATATACCGAAGTTGTTCTTACCGAAACTTCACCACATCAATCCTCAATGGATGTAGATTCACAGATTTTATCATAGAGGTATTATCTCCAGCCATCTTCTTAACTGATTCCTCAAAGCAATGCGAAAGCAAACGGAGTCAGATAAAACAAACTAGATAAAGATAGGATCTTTACCTCAAAGTGAAATCCTCGAAGAGTTTCCGAAGCGATCTACTCCACCAAATCTGATTCCTTGAGCAATGCAAATGTTGTTTTAAGATCGATACACGATCCCACAAACAGTCCAAACGCTGCTCGAGATCGATACACGATCTCCGCCAAACAGCAACCAATGCTCTTGGAATCGACACACGATCCCTCGACAAACCTGAGATGCTCTGATACCACTTGTTGCGCGCGCAAGGCAACAACCAATTAAGAATCCACCAATAGAGATAGACGCGCTGGAGAAGTACTCACACGACAAGAACAGAAAAAACAAAGAGAAAGCAAGCCAACACAATATTTAGCGAGAGTAGACAATTCGCCTACGTCCTTGGGGCAAGGGGGAGAGAGAGAGATTTTATTGATTCAACAATCAATTACAACTTGTTCCTTGCTTCAAAGAATTTCTAAGGAAGATTTTCAGTGGGACACAATTCATGAGGGCTCTAACTCATATTTATAGCCAGAGAGTCTCAAAGATTTAGGAAATCCTAATTGGATTCGACTCCAAAACAGAAAGAGTCTGAATACTGAAAGGAGAACAGAACACGTATGTTGGTCGACAGGCCGGTTTGACCGGGACCAGCTGAGAGTTGTGCCTTTCAGTCGGTCGACCGCCACCCAGTCGACCGTTCCTTTGTCGCAGTCGACCGGGCGATCGATCGGGTTCTGTCTTGACCTGCTGCAAGCGCCGTTCTTTCTCTCTTTGACTTTCGATTTCTGCGCTATCTTTCCGATGAGTTTAAAAAAATTTTCTAATTCATTTTATCTCCTCTATCTCCTCTCTCCCTACATCCGGGACATGTTAATGTTTTTTAGGAAACCTTCAGGGTCATGCTCTAATCGCTGGTTCTTATGTCGGCAGTTTGTGCTTCTAAAGCAACATGCCAACAATAAAGCCTTTATCCCAAATTTTTTGAGTTAATTATATGATTCCTTCTCCTTCATGCAGATCTGTCTAGAGCCACCTCCTTTGTTAGATTTGAGATCACTGTGGTGGCTGCTTTTGAGAGTTTGTAAAATCCTTTCCCTCAGCTTTGGTTTCTAGAAGATTTTAAATCAGAGAATGCACATAAATAATTACATTTTAAGGATGGAAATACCTGTATTTGGAAAGGTTATTATACATTCTTCCATGTTCTTGGAGGCTGTATAGTACTACGATATGCGATGAAATAAAATGAAAGATATCTGTTAGGTAGGTTATGCATTGTTTCCCCTCCGTTCGAAAGATTTCGTTGAAAATGTCAGTTTTGCTCGACTTTTGTTATCATATTTTCTTGACTAATTTTTCTTGTGTGGTTTTGTTCAAAAGTGCTTTGATCATTGTCATTGAATTGCTTTGATCTTGTTGCTAGGGTCTAGGCTCCAGATTCTGTTATTGTTGTGGGTGGCTATAGATCTCTCTCCTTGTGAGTGTTCAGTTTGAAAAAGAGAGGAGAAAGGAAGAAAGAAAGGCAGTCGTCAGTGATGAAGTAACTGACAACGTCACAGGCAGCCGTTTCTTCAGAAAGAAGGACTTTTTTCATCATCTCAGCCATCTGTAGTGGGCAGCAAAGGAATCAATCAGCCAAAGCTTTTGTTGTGCCTCACTTTATTCTCTCTTTTTCAATCTAGGGGTTTTCCAAGGAATCTTCCCTTTTCCCTTGGTTTTCCACAAGTGGAATCATTAATCAAGCACAAGGCTGTAAAGAGAACCCCCCCACCCCACAAACAAAAAAATGTTCAGAGCACGAGAGAACTAGAAGAAGAAGAGGAAGAACAAAGAAAGGTAAACATTTCTTCGTTTTTCCTGGTGTCAAGGGAAAATCTCAAGAAGCCCAAATCTCCATACTATGAGATCTAAGCTTTTGTCGTGGTTAAGACAAACAAAAAGAAGCTACATTTTTCTCTCCACAGAAACTTCTTACAGTTGTACTGTTTTGTGTCTGACTCTTCTCTTCTCTTCTCTCTGGAAAACTGATCTTTTGTCTGTCTCTCTCTCTCTCAACCTACAGGAAACACAGAGAAAAACAAAGAACAAGAACAAGAACAGACTGAAAACTAGAATATTACAACCCTCCCCTGTTTCTAACTCCATTTGCTTTGCTTTCTGCTGCTGCTTCTTCTTCCCTACCTATGGCTGCAGATATCTGAGAGCTCCTTCCTGCCTTCCACAATCTCGTCGAAGAAATCATCCAGCTGCGGACAAGGTTATCGGTTCCGGACCTCAGCGTACCGAACCACCCCTTCAAGCTCTCTATTCTCTCCCTCGTGCCTCCAAACCCATCCATCTCGCATCCCATGCCGCCATTGATCTTCTCAAGCTCTTGCCTCAGTTCCTCCGTCGCTGCCCGCACCGTCCGAAGCTCGTACATCAGAATCCTCGGCCGCCCCTCCATCCCCTCGGCCTCGCGTACCACTCTCTCCTGCAGCCTGGCCAATGACGCCATGAATCCGGTGCCGAGCAAGAGTGAGCTCTCAACTGCTGTGCTCGGAGTCGAGCAGTACGAAACTGTGCCCCATATGAGGATTGTGAGGAGGAATGAGCTTACATTCCTCATGGCGTGGAGGACTCCCCTGAAGCCGTTGAATCCGTTGAGCCTGGACTCTACAGCTGTCCACTGGAGGTTCATCGGCCGGATCCTCGTCTCCACCAGCCCCCTGTTCTCCTCTTCCAGCCCCATGTCCTGCCTCCTGCACCTCAAAATTGCTCTCATCACCTGAACAGAGAGGAAACAAATTTTAGTTTGACAGATTTGATTGATATTTAAAATAAAAAAAACAGAAAAAGACTAAGACCTGGCGGGCAAGGTGAGAAGAGGGGCTGCGCCTCCACTCGTCGAGGGAGGAGACCATGTCGGTCCCCGCGGAGCAGTAGGTCTCGATGCCGGAGACACCAAGCTTGATGGCGTGGCAGGCATCCCAGAGGCGTGCCGTCTCGTCCATGTACTCGTCGAGCCACTTGTCCCCGGGGGGAGGTGGAGCTTCTTGACGAGGTGGGTGAGGCAGGAGTGGAGGGAGCGGAGGAGGGAGATGGTTCTCTGGAGGAAGTGGAGGGACATGAAGGTGTGGGAGGCGAAGGCGCGGTCGAGGTCGTCGAGGCCGCGGGCGAGGAATGAGTAGAAGCCGGTGACCGAGGTGGAGGAAGGCTTCATGGTTAACTGATTGAATGTGAGAATGAAAGAAGAGAAAAAGAGAGAAGAGGTGGGAATCAAGGGTAGTGAATGGGTTGTGTGAGAAGAGAAAGAGGAAGAGAGGGAGAGAGAGAGAGGGAGGGGGATTTAAGGAGAATGGAAGAGGTCAAGTTTGAAAACTGAGAGGGATGGTTTTAGGGAAGGCAATGATGGGTGTTTCTTTGGAGGGGAAAGGATGATTGGGAAGCTGCCATGGTGCATTGTTTAGTGGCACCAAAAGAGGAGCAGCTCATGGAATTTGGAACACCAACCTCATGACTTACATTCATTTGCTCTCTCTCTCTCTCTCTCTCTCTCTCTCACATATTCATGAATGAATGAATTTGAGTATTGGATGCATTGCTTGTTGCTTTTGAAAATATATTTATTACTGTGATTATGGTTTTTGTTTTGGTGTTCAAGTAGTGCATCAATGAGGTGGTCTAATTTTGACTGACTGGACAAGATTGGAATCCTTAAAAACGGCATCCTCGGATACGGGAGATCAAGGAGGAGGAGAAAAAGGAAACTAGGCCCTTCACTTTTCTTTTATTATTATTATTCTTTTGAAATCCGTCCAGATATCTAGGGCCCAACATCGCGAACAACAAGTGTAGCTCCCGACTAATCCTGCGGGAGATGCGCACAGAGAAAGTTTCCCTACGCGAAACGGGGTAAGGCGTAGCCATTTTGACTCTCGGACGCTAAATGTCCATCACGAACCTCGAACCCAAATCACTAGGGGAGCAAAACGACTTGCCACTAGTTATTATTCTTGTACTATACTATTGTATTGTAAGTCTTTTAATCTTAACCTAGTTGCCAAGTACAAGTTTTAAGCTAAGGTTGAATGAATCCCATGGAGTTCTCTTGTGTTGGGCTTTGGAGGAAGAGGAGAAAAAAAAATGGTGCAAGTAGTTAGTCTCTCAGTCACTTTCAAGCTCTCTTTGTGTTGGTTGGCCTCTTGACAAACAGGAACATGGAATCATTAGGCCCTGGTTGTTTTCGCTACAAACCGTATGAAATCTAGACATTGAGAACATTTGTCATGTGAGAAATTTCACATGACAAATGTTTCTTGATGATTCTAATGAAACATATATTTGTATGGAAAAGAGAGATTGTTTTCATTGGGTTGATGCAAGCTTGTACATGGAATGTGCATCATATTCACTCTTGCATAGAGCTCCCACATCTTGTGGTGTTCATCACTTGCTATGGAAAATGGAATGATGGGTTCTCTTGCATCCACCCATATCTCCATCCACTATGCCAAAAAAAAAAAACAATACACATTATTCTTTTGAGGTCCCCTCACCCTTTGCAAACATCCATCCATGAGATTTGAAGATGGAGGTGCTCGTGGGTTCTTGGAGGATGGGATGCTTGGGGAAGAGGCTAGAGAGAGGATGTTGGTCTTTTGAGAAGATTTCATTGGAGAAAGGATGGACTAAGGAGCTCACTATGCTAATTTTATAATAGAAAACACTAGCCAAGCATAATTAATATGATTAATTATGCCTTTAGTGGAGGTATTAAACTAATTGTAAACTTGGACAGAAGACATCTTTGGATGATTCTAACTATCATGCATTGATACAAAGAGATTTAAATCTCCTCCCACATGCTTTTTTTTGCAGAAAATGGGGGGCTTTGGGAATGCAATATGTGGCCCACATTCTATTTGCGCCAATAGGAGGGCCCACTGATCTTCATGGTGGTCCTTCTATGTTCTACCAAATGCAACTGGTTAACAATGTTTTAAAATTTTGTTAAGTTAATCAATTACTTAAGTAATTAATTTTCTCAGTAGGACCCTAAAATTGTTGGCATATCATTTGGGTGTTTATTTATGTTAGTAACATTTGGAATTCTTTTTTGTTGACACTCTAAAAAAGACAAGATTCCTGACTGACCTGAACAACGTCTAACTTATTGACATTTATAAAAGACAAGTGGCAGACAAGCTGACGATCAGTTCTTCACCTATCTCAAAAGGGACAAATCAGCAACTTGGACTCTACTGATCCGGCGAAGCAGACAGTAAATCAAGAAAAGCTCGTAGGGGACACTAAGTTCGCTCAACACTTAGCCCCGCATGAGCCCACAAGATGAGTCTCGCATGAGAAGCTGAAATTGCTTAGCATCGCAGAGAGTCCCCTTGCGAACTTCGCTGCAAGAGGTGCTCAGTTAAATCTGCAGCAGCCGCGCAGAAGGCTAATGGGTAGCTTCGCTACGAAAGTATCCAGCTCCGCTGAAGAGCTTTCTTTCTAACTTCGCCAGACGCTTCCCCCAGCTCTACTGCGAGCTCGACGAAGTAGCCCCATTGTGGATCTTTTATGGTCACCTTTGACCAATTAAATCTCTAGATGAGATCAAATCTATTCAAGATCAAATCTAATCGAGATCAAATCTGAGATCAAATTTGGCAGTTGTTTACCATAATCTCCTGACTCTCCTAAAACAAGTAAGAAGATCATGGTCATACGAAGTAGCCCCATTGCGGCAAGGCTACTTTTTAGATTTAAACAGATTGACTCAATCTGCTTTCAGACTTTCGAGGGACAATTATACCCCTGCTCCCTCTAAAAATAGCCCATCAGGGGCATATGAAGGAGGACACACATAGACACACGGAGAGGGAGAGGCCGAAAAATATGAGAAGAGGACTAAATGCAGAGATCTATTCTCTTACTTCTAAGAATTCAGAGAACTACTTCTCTAATCAGGGTGCTAGTACCCTAATATCTTCCTTCCTCTCAAGGAATTTCCGGAACCATGCGAGAAGGAATTCCCAAGTAGAAGCAGTTTGAGAAGTAACAAGAGGGTTCTACCAACCTTCTGTTCTCCGATTTTTCGAACCAGGTGAGAAGGAAATCCCATCAAGCAGCAATCCGATTGTCTGATCGATCGCATCGTCAAAGGGATAAAGTGATCGCGCGCTGATCAGATTCCTACCGGCACACTTCCCCAAAACTAGCAGAGAAATCTACTTGTAATCTTTTTCCTTCAAAGAATTACTTATAATTTAGCTCCTCGACACTTTTTTGTAAGTTTTTCCCTTTGCAAAAATCAATGAAAAACAAGATGGCGACTCCGCTGGGGACTGCATTCTCCACTGCTGAGAATCAAGTGTCGCAATACGACAAACAGACCTTTAGGTGTACTTCTGAATTCAAGAAAGTCGGTATGGCCAGAGCCCCTCTGGCTAAATCTTCAAAGCAAGTCTCTGTGAAAACAGATAAGGCTCCCTGTGAGCCTACCACGGTCCTCTGGCGCAACAAGGAAGCAGGCTCGCAATGTAAGGGTCAGAATTTTGAGTCTGTTACCTTCAAGAACCTAATCGTTCATTTCGACCAAGGAAAATTTGAAGAACTCCTCTCTGGGGTGGTCTAATGCTCCATGCACGAAAGCATAGAAAGCTCTCGATGACCAAGCTTTCGGAGAGAGACCAGAAGCAGAATACTTCCAACCCCTCTTAGCCTCGTGTGTGGCTAGCCAGGTTCCCTGTGAACCTAAATTTCCTCTTCCAAAGCAGATATGGAGGCCAAAGCAGAAAGCTCTGTATAAAGCTTCAGGCGTAGCTACGCCACAGGATCGCCTGTCCCGCGAAGACAAAGGCAAGATGCCTGCCTACTTCGTCGAGACTATCAGCAACGAAGCTAGAACGGCGACTATACCTTCGCCTAATGCAGGAGCAGTAACTCCTCGCGCCAGCCTCATTCTTATGAGTGAAGCTACTGATGGTGCGGCAAGCACAGTACCTCAGGGTACGCATGAAGTTCCCAGCCGCCAGGCTAGGACTAGAGCACGCAGCGGGGCTAACCTCCTTCGTAGCAAGGTAGCAGACAAAGCACCACGTGTGCTCCCCTCCCAAGTTCATCAAGCACTAAGCTCGCCCTTCGCAGCGGAGCTAAGGGATTGTCCCTAAGTGTTGACAGCGGTGCTTATGCAGCTTCAGCACCCAAGGACATTTTCAAAGTTCTTAGCCATGAAGCTAGAGCTAAGGCACTACTTAGTGCTAACTACCTCTACAGTAATGAAAAGAGCAGGACATCGTCCTATCCGCGATCCAACAGAGCCTCTGCGCTAAAACGCTTAAGCCCGGCTAGGTCCGACTTGCGAGAATTCTTGACAAGCAAACGGAAGTCGGGACCTTTTTGAACTTCTCCTTCCTGTTGCTAACAAGTGGGGTGTCAGTTGGTGACAGTCTATTCAATCCATTGCCGGCTAGGACCAATCCCCGCCTCTCCTCTAAATCATCGACCAGTTTTTGATCGACTATCGGAACAAACTCTTGTGAAGCATAGCAAGAGAAACGTGTCACAAGATCTATCAGATCTGCCCTCTGCGTCTGTCAATATGATCGGAAGGGGGCAGGCACCACATAGGGGCGGACGAGCGTCGCATGCTCCTAACTCTCCTTCCTCTAGTTTTTCAGATCCGGACTATAGTCCAGGCCTTGGCGAAGTCTTAGTGCACGAAGAAGGCATTTTCTGAAATACCAGATCTAGAGTTGCAATACCCTACAGTTATGAGCACCCATCCTCCTCAACCACAGTAATCTCACCAGAACCAATGAGAAAATTGTTCTAATGGTCTGAGGAGGAGGACGAAGACAGCGGGTATGCCTCTTCAGTAACAGTCAGCTTGGTGTGAACGGATAGAGTGTCAGTAAATATAGCTGATAACGATAATGATAACCTCCGACAAAGGTTAGAAGCCCAAGAACAAATCTCTAAGGCCCAGCAAGAAGCCTTGGACAACATTCAACAGATGCTCGCCCAACTCCTCAATAACCGGAATAACAATGATACCGGGAGTAACCATGATGAGGAAGAACATCATAGCAATGAACAACCCAAGACTGAGAAGTCAAAGGAGAGTTCTTCTTTAGACGCTGAAGTTCTTAAAGGTATCCAAGCTCAGATCGCGTCCCTAGCTCAAAGGGATGAACTAAAGAAAGTAGGGACAGTCTGTCCTTTCCCTTTGGAATGGGATTCAGTACCATACCCGCCAAAGTTCAAACCACCAACATTACATACGTATGATGGTAAGAGCTCGCCAAACCAGTACATCTACTACTTCCGGTCTCAGATCGGTAATGTTATAGACAATGATGCCATCATGGCCAGACTGTTCATTGGCACCTTGAAGGGGGTAGCATTCGATTGGTTCCGAAGCCTTCCTCCGGGCTCTATCAATTCTTGGATCAACCTAGAAACTCGATTCCTTTCTCGTTTTTACGAGGATGATACCAAGGTGACCATGGACAAACTCCTCTCCACCGTACAAAGGAAGGGCGAATCTGTCTGTGACTACATTGAGCGATTTAGAAACTTGTCTATAATGTGCTCAGCAGGGATGTCATTACCCATGCTCTTACAGACATGCAGGCATAACTTTCTCGACCAAGTGGAGATTCGTATGGGAGCTGTCAAAGCCCATACCTAGAAAGAACTAGTCGAATAAGCTGAAATAGCTGAAAAGTCGGCTAAAAAGTTTGAACCATCTACCCCTAAAGGCAAATGGGGTACAAATAATAAAGAACGCAGAGACATGGCACAGTCTTCTCAAGCCAAAAGAAAAGAGATTATGTCCCTTGAATTATCAGGGGACGTTCAGTCGAAGGCCAAAAAAAGCGGCTTCGATAATTAGGAGTCTAAGTTTCCTCCGAAATAGTACTCCTTCAAAGACGAACAGGTGGTCACAATAATCCATCTACTCCACAAAGAGAATAAATTGAAGCTACCGGATGCAGGGCGTCCTAATGAAGTGGGACGCGTGAACGATCCCAACTATTACCTCTTATACAGGTTGGTTCATCACCCTACTGATAAGTGCTTTGTCCTCAAGAACTCCAAGCTTTAGTCGACGTTGGAGTTCTGACTCTGAAAATAGAGCAAAAGAAAGTCACTGCAAATATGGTGACTCTCAAGTTCGGCAAAACCCCGAAAGTCACAGTTCCTGACGAGACCTTTCCAATCCCAGTACCACGACTGGAAGTCAAGCATTCTTCAGCTAAAACTCAAGAGAATAAGGGTCTTGTTCCTTTGACACTGGAAACAGGGGAAATCATGTGGATACACCCGGACCTTGTCCAAGACGAACAATGGGATTCAAAGAAATCCAAGTCGAATGGCAAATCTTGCAATGTTGTCTCCATCCTGCCGGATGATGGCAATCTCACATCGCTTCTCTCAGCGATTCCGAAGGGGAAAAGCACGCTTGCACGACGCAGGCTGATATGCCTCAGCCGACAGGTACTCGATCCAAAAAATCATACTTAAAACAGTATGAGAAAGCTGCTGACAAGACACAACAGCAGACAATGTCAGTACAAATATCCACACCAGCTTTGCTCTCGACGATGGGAAAAGAGAAGCAGAAAGAAGTCTGGTTCGACCATGTCCTAAAGAAGCCTTCAGGCCCAAGGCTTGACATGCCCTTTCATTTTGACATATTGGCCCAGCTGGCTAATATCCCAGCTCGTATTACCATACATGAGGTCCTTCGTCTCTCGAAAGAGACAAGAGAAGCACTCAGAGATGCACTGGCCAATTCGGAATCATTCCTGACATATATGCCGGAAATCCCTAAAGATGACACTCAGTCTGCTTGCCCTGAATGTCATCATGTGCAATCAAAGATGCCTGCTATTACCTTCACAGCGGAGGATATGCTTCTCAAGAATAACTAGTATGATCGATCTTTGTACTACATTAGATACATCGGTTCGACATGCATTGAAAGAATACAGGTTGATCCGGGGTCTGCGCTCAGTATCATCCCCAAAAGACTCCTCTACTTCCCTAGCATACCACTATCTAGGTTGTCCGCAAGCACTACAACAATATACGATTTTAATGCAGGGAGTAGTCATCTGCTTGGGAAGATTCGATTATATTGCCGGATAGGGAGCCTGAAGTCAGAAGTGACGTGCTATGTCATTGACGCTGACACGTCATACAACTTGTTACTAGGACGACCATGGATCCACGCCAACTAGATTGTCCCCTCTACTCTGCATCAATGCTTCAAATATGTTAAAGGTGATACAACAATACGAACTGTCTTCCCAAAAAGCAACCATTCAAAGGGGTGGAGAATTATTTTACTGACGCTCTCCTGTATCAAGAAATTAGTGAAACATCAAAAGAATCACTACCTGACGATGATATTGGCAATGAGGCGGACTCAGAGTCTGAAGCAGACATGCCAGCCATTTTGATCAGTGAACCAATTATAGCATGTCTTAATAACCCCCAATGTAACACTCCTTCTGAAGATGAGGGCGAATGGGTAATTAATGATAATGTTTCCTTTGATTATCCTGTGAGTGTTGGATTGTTTGAATCCATTACAAATAGCTCTCTGCATATGCCTTTACATAAACTAAGTGCATCTAGTACACCCGTGGAATCTATAGAAGGATCTATTTTAGTGATCCCTCCATCCAAAGAAGGTCAGTTACTAATAATATTCGGTAAAGCCCAACCAAGAGGGTTTATAGCCGTGGATTCAAGTTCAGACTCAGACACCCCACAATTTTTCCATTATGTGCGACCAGCGCACCAAATGATGAGGAAAATGAGATACAACCTGAAGCATGGGAAGGGCCTGAATTTTAGAAAAGGAAGACGTAGTTTTCTGCTCAGCTTTGTGCCAAGAGGGAAACCTGCAAATTATGATAACACACGCAGGGGGTTGGGATACGTTACACCTACACCACCAGCGTTCAATCCGAAGATAACAAACCAATCCCATCACACTCTGTCTCTTCTTCCTAATGGGACTCGGACATCAGTATGGGAATGATGTTCAAAAAGCTCACTATTAATATGACTTCAAGCAGCCAATTAGAGACAGCAGAAATTATTGATGAGAAATCATGGGCTCAGCAATTGGATCTCCAGTGAGAAAAGCGATTCGAATAACAGGAACCACCTACTAAAGACAAGATGACCAGGTTAACTTGGGTAGATAAGATCATCCTAAACCCATCATTATAAGTGAAAGCTTATCACTTAAAAAGAAGAATTGATAGTACTCATAAAGGAGTATATAGATGTCTTTGCATGGAACTACGAAGACATGCCCAGACTTGATTCACAAGTAGCCATGCATCATCTGAACATTAAACCTTACGCCAAGCCAGTCAAGCAGCAACGTCGGTTTCGTCCGAACATTATGGAGGCTATTGAAGTCGAAGTTCATAAGCTCATTGCACGCGGCTTCATTTGAGAGGAGCAGCATCCGGATTGGGTCGCTAATATCGTTCTTGTTCTCAAGAAGAATGGGAAGATACGGATCTACATCGACTACCGTAATCTCAATACAGCCTGTCCTAAAGACGAATTCTCACTGCCCATCACCGATGTCATGATTGACAATACCTGCGGATTCGAAAGAATGTCTTTCATGGATGGCTTTTCAGGGTACAATCAGATTAAGATGTATCCTGAGGACGAGAAGCATACTTCATTTCGAAAGCCATTGGGGGCATACTGCTACACCGTGATGCCCTCAGATTAAAGAACGGGGGAGCAACCTATCAGCGGGCAATGAATACAATTTTTCGCGATCATCTTCGAAAAACGGTAGAATGTTATGTCGACGACATCGCTGTAAAAAGCCGCAATAAGAATGACCATCTTCGCGACTTGAGAACGATGTTTGACATAATGTGAACTCATCAACTGAAGATGAATCCGACAAAATCCTTCTTGGGGGTTTTGAGTGGCAAATTCCTTGGATTTATTGTTACATCAAAAGGAATTCATCTTGATCTAGACGAGGTCAAAACTATTCAAAGCATACATCCACCTAAGAATCTCAAAGAACTTAGAGGCCTGCAAGGTAGACTGGCTTATATAGAAGATTCATCGTAAATCTCTCAGGCCGTTGTCAACCGTTCACCTGACTCATAAAAAAGGGTGTTTCTTTTGTATGGGATCAAGCTTATCAGGAAGCTTACGAAGATATCAAAAGGTATCTCATAAAACCTCCAGTCTTAATAGCTCTCACATCAGGAAAACCTTTCCTACTTTATGTGAAAGCTATGGATCATTCTCTTGGTGCCTTGCTTGCTCAAAAAGACGAAATGGGCACGAAAAAGCCATTTATTATCTGAGCAGGACTCTGATAGGGGCAGAGTCTCGCTAAAATCCTATTGAGAAGGAATGCTTAGCTCTTGTCTTTACCGTTCAGAAGACATGACATTATTTGGTCGGTCAAACCATACATGTCGTTTCCAGAGTGAACCCTTTGCATCTTCTCATGATGAAACCAGGATCATTGAATTCAAGATTGGCTAATTGGGCGCTTCTTTTGTCTCAGTACGACATGCTCTTTGTCCCTCAGAAGGCGGTTAAAGGCCAAGCACTTGCAGAGTTCTTGGTTGCTCATCCAGTCCTAAAAAGCTCAAAACTTTATGAAGACATTCTAGATGAAGCCTTTGAATCTAATACAACTTCAGAGGATGAAGTTTGGTAGATGTTCTTTGATGGAGCATCGCGAATAGGTCCTAAAGGCAGGATCATTGCCGGTGTGGGGGTTGTGTTTATCCCTCCACAAAACCATGTCCTTCCCAGAGCATTTTCTCTGACGGAATCATGCTCCAACAATGTGACAGAATACAATGCTCTACTTATTGGTCTTCAGCTCACCCACAAAATGGGAGTCGTTATCTTGAAGCTTACGGCGATTCAAAACTGATTATCAATCAGGTTAAAGGCGAATATGAGGTCCGTCATGAGGATTTGGTACCTTATTATCACGCAGTCATCGAAATGGCTAATCTGTTTGATGGCTTTTACATCGAGCACGTATCTTGATCTCAGAATAATAAGGCAGATGCTCTGGCTGCATTAGCAACAACACTATCCCTGCCAGTCGACACCGAGTATCACCTGACAGTCGCGACTCGACACCTTATCTGCTCTAAACATATGTTGAGAACCAGAGAGGTCTATAATATCTCGACGGATCTTGAACCGAGAGATTGGCGATTTCTCCTCATCGACTATGCTTTATATGGGTTGCTGCCGGACAACCCCAAGGAAGTGGCATCTATCAGACAAAGGTCTCTCCATTTTTACTATGATCCAATTCTGAAGACACTTTACCGTCGTTCATATTACGGTATCCTCCTCCGTTGCCTTTCTAATTCAGAAGCACAAAAAGTGCTTAAAGAAGTGCACGATGGCATATGCGGAGCTCATCAGCCAGGTCCAAAACTTAAAGACCGATTGCACAAGCTTGGATATTATTGGCCAACCATGATAGCCGATGCCATCCAATATGCACGAAGGTGTAAAGCCTGCCAAATCCATACAAACTTCATACATCAGCCTTCAGAGTTGCTCCATCCAACTGTTGCTTCATGGCCATTTGAAGCATGGGGAATCGATGTTGTAGGGCCAATTAGCCCTTCTTCGACAAAAGGACACCAGTTTATCCTAAAAATAACTGATTACTTTTCAAAGTGGGCAGAAGTTATACCACTAGTGGAAGTTAAAACTTCTAACGTGGTTAATTTCATCAAACATCATGTCGTCCATCGATTTGGTGTACCTAGGCAGATCATCCATGATAACGGTCCCTAGTTCATAAGCCAGGTATTCTATCGGTTTTGCGATAAGTACCGAATTCAGAATGTAGCATCAACTGCTTATAATCCTACCGCTAATGGCTTAGCGGATGCATTCAACAAGACAGTCATTAAGCTACTAAAAAAGTTTGTTTCCTCAAATAAGCGAGACTGGAATGAAAAGCTTAGTGAATGTCTTTGGGCCTATCGAATCACGGTTCGGACCCCCACAAGCAATACGCCTTTTTCCCTGGTATACGGATGCGAAGCGGTCATACCATTAGAAATCCAGATGCCATCATTGCGAGTCACTTTAATGACTAAGATGACAACAGAGGACAATGATCGGTTGCATCTTCAAGAGCTCGAAGCCCTAGATGAGAAGCGGTTATAAGCTCAGCAACACATTGAGTTGTATCAAGCCAGGATCTCAAAAGCCTTCAACAGGAAGGTCAAGCAAAGAGTCTTCCAGAAAGGAGGTTTGATTTTAGCAGTCAGACGACCGATAATCATGACGCACAAAACCAAAGGCAAATTTCAACCCAAATGGGAAGGACCGTTTGTAATAGAAACAGCCTATTCAAATAGGGCATATCGCCTTATGACTTCAGATGGTGATTTACTCATGATGCCGATCAACGACAAGTTCTTAAAGAAGTATAATCTTTGATAGGATCCTTCTCATGATCAAGTTGACACTACACCTCGGATCAAGACCTTCAAATTCAAGATATGCAGAAGGAGCGCTCCTTTCTTTCTCTAAACAAGATCATACGACCGTAAACCAGTATCGAGCTGATCGTACACTGGTTGTCTCAAAGAAGAATCAAGGTTACGAATACAGTAACCGAATGATCCAACACCTCTAAAGGTTAAGGATAGAGGAAAATGTTGGCCTTTAAACCCAACATAAATCCTCGACAACTCATCATGTTAAGGGGAATAGCATGGCTAGCCCGACTCAGACGGTAGTTGGTAAAGGCATATCAAACCCATTGACAGCTGAGGATTTGCTAAAAATCCTAAAGGACCTATTCCGATTTGATTTCCCCTCTAAAATTACTTACCAATTCCCATCCATGGAATGGTAAGACTACATATAAAGGTATTGATCTCCCTTGCAAAATGACAAGTCTAACCTATCATGTTAACACTAAACCTCTGGTAGCAAGACTATAATCTACTCCCCAATGGATAAAAGCCAATATCCCCAGTGAATAAACCCCGCTTGTCATTCTCTTCAATAGAACGACAGGTCCACTCAAATTACTGTTACGCTCAAGCACCTCTAACAGTAAATGAATTCTTATCAAGTTAACATCATACCTCTGACAAATTGCTTTACAAATCCCTATAGAGTTCTTTTTGTCACGTTAATGATCACCTTTGACATGTAATCTCTTATGAGAATCATTTCCTAACTCCCCAGCGGGTTTCTAATAATAAGTCTTCAGTAGACTTTTCTAGTTGTCACGTTAACAATAGATCTCTGACAATTTCTTCCAAATAACATCCGAAGGAGATATCAGAATCCCCATGGAGTTCATAATTAAATCCTATTTCTATGTCATCATATGACAAAATTTTGAGCTTGGTGGCTTCTCAATCGGTTACGTTAACGCGACCTATGAACCGACAGATAACCAAATCTCATCTTTCAGTCCAGTAAGGACTATTTCCTTAGCCGTTATGTCCAGTTCGCCACCTCTGAACTGTAGGGCTTTGAGTCTAGCAATTCCCAATCGGTTATGTCCATATTACCTCTGAACCGACGGATACATAGATCTCCCTTCTTATGGTACTTCAACTGTCATGTCCAGTTCGCCACCTCTAAACAGATAAGTCCATAAGTTCGTTCTTCTTCCCTTTACCGAGGTCAGGAGTTCCATGTTAATACGACTACCTCTGAACATCGTATTATGAGCCTCATGTCTCTTAGTTGGTTATGTTCATATTACCTCTGAACCAACGGGTGCTCAGATCTAATTCACCCTTGCAGTTCCTAGTGGGCTAGCTACTAAGTTAATGCGACTACCTCTGGCAGCGGATTCGGAGTTTAGTTTGTCTTACTCTATCATGTCCAGTATATCACCTCTGAATAGATGGGTCCCTAAAATCGGATTCACCTTTCTTTATTATCATGTCCAGTTCGTCACCTCTGAATGACAAATTTTGAGCTTAGTGGCTTCTCAATCGGTTATGTCATCACGACCTCAGAACCGACAGATAGCCAAGTCTTATCTTTTAGTCCAGTAAAGACTATTTCTTTGTCATCATGTCCAATTCAAAATCATGATTTGAGAGGTCATAAAAAGTGATTAACTCCATGGTCTTCAAAATGTGGTCTTCAAAACTGTCATCTGTACTAATTTTTAGCCAATCTTTCACTCTCTCTCCCCCTCTCTCTCTAATATTTTTAAACTTAAGTCTTCACTTTGGTTGCCAAACATGTCATAAAAGTTAGCAAAACTATGATTTTGGAAAACCAAAGTTTGCATACATGCAAATCATAATTTCATTTTAACTTAAATGAACCATGGTTTCCAAAACCAAGTTGTCAAACTAGGTCTTTGTTTTCCATTATGTTTGCAAAGGGGGAAAACTTACAAAAAAGAGTTTGAGGAGCTAAATTATAAGTATTCTTAAAAAGATTACAAGTAGATCCCCTCAGAGATTCTGGAGAAGTGTGCCGATAGGAGTCTGGTCAGCGCGCGACCACTTTGTCCCTTTGACGATGCGAGCGATGAGATTCCCTTCTCGCCTGGTTCGGGGAATCAGAGAATAGAAGGTTGGTAGAACCCTCTTGCTGCTTCTCAAAATCGCCTTCAATAAGGAATTCCTTCTCGCCTGGTTCCGGAGATTCCTTGAGAAGAAGGACGATGTTAGGGTATCAACACCCTGGATAGAGAAAGCAATTCTCTAAAAGGTCTCTGAATTCGAGAGCGCACGGTGCGTCGTGAAGAAGCCTCTGCTTGTGGAGTCCTCTTGTGTGCCTATGCGTGCGTATTCGTCTCTGCATGCCTCCCTTCTCCTTGTACCCTTGATGGGCTATTTATAAGGAGAGTAAGGGTATAATCGTCCCTTGAAGATATGGAAACAGATTGAATCGAATCTGTTTGAATCTGGAAAGTAACCTTGCTGCGAGGCTTGGATCAACTTCTGCGAAGCTAGAATTGGCAGGTCGGTGGACCTTCTCGATCTGTTTTGATCCTTTCCATATCGTTGGAGGATTTCCCTGATCTTCTTACTCGTTTTAGGAGAGTCAAGAGATTGTGGCAATCAACTACCAAATTTGATCTCTGATTGGATTTGAATTGGATTCAATCTGATTGGATCGGATCTCATCCGGAGATTTGATTGGTCAAAGGTTGACCATAGCAGACCAATAGCGGAGCTGTCAGCATTGAGCTCGTAGCGGGGTTAGAGGCAGCTTTTGGCGAAGTCCGAAAGAAACCTTTTGGCGGAGCTGGAAGTCCTCTGTGGCGAAGTTGCAAGTCAGCTTCTTGGCGAGGCTCTGAATGGCTTCAAGGCGAAGTTGGCTAATATTAGCCTCTCAAGCAAGGCTATCCCTTTGGGCTCATGTGATGCTAAGTGCTAGCATCTTAGACCTGCTGAGGTCTGTTTAGAAACAATCCGGGTTCACTGTCTGCTTGCTGGATCAGTGGAGTCCAAGTTGCTTCCCTGTCCCTCGGGGATGGGTGGAAACTGGTCTTCAGCTCGTCTGTCACTTGTCTTTTGTAAATGTCAACAAGTTCAGACATTGTTCGGATCAATAAGAATCTTGTCTTTTTTAAGTGTCAACAAGACCCCCTTCAAAGTTTTCGAAAGTCTGCAATGGCTCAGACTTTGAAATACTTTGAACTGCTTTGAAGTGGTGTGTGTGGAGTATGAACGTCGCCATGATGGTTGAGTTTGACTTCGCCTTCAATCCTGCTTTGGGATGTAGATTCGCCGAGGAATCATGTAGACTCGCGTCTGGGTAGCTTCGCGTGCGAGTAGCCCCGCGTCTGGGCTTCCGAAGATATGTTCGCTTGGGAGCGCATGTCGCTTTCCCGAGACCAACTGCCGTGGGCCGGTTACGAGGAGGATTACTCCTTTCTTCGTGCTGATCGAGGGAGATATTTTCCGATTTGCACGTTTCCAAGGGAGGATATTCCCTTTCTTCAAGGCGCAATAAGTGCCTTTTATGAGGGAGACGTTTCTCCCTTCGCACGGTTCCAAGAGAAATCGTCCCTATTCTCAAGGCGCAGTAAATGCCTTAAATGCGCTCGTGCTTCCACGCTTGAGGCGGCAGCGCTCAGGCCATGTGGCCTATAAATAGGACACTTGAGGTCCTCTGAAGAGAAGTGCTTTGCCTCTCTTCTCTTCTCTTGGTTTGAAAGAGATACTCAGATCTCTGAACTAGTGGGAATGCCCACTCTGGTCATTATCCGGCCAAGGACCGGTAAGTCTTGATCGTTCAACGACTTCACCGATTTTAGGGAATTCATTTCCCTTAATTTAGCTTTAACAGCTGCTTCAGGGATTAGCTTCCCTTATTCTCCATCTTGTACTTGGCTGATCTGCAAAGAAGGATTTCAGCATAGCTTCCCAGTGAAGCTATCATCTTGACTTGATCAGAAAAGATCATTGCACATTAAGTCCGCTGCTCAGGCAGAACTTGGGACTTGGTATCTTCAAGGTTGAGCCAGTCTTGCCATATAGGCGGAGTTAAGACTGTATCCCACGGGGTCAGTCTGGCTAGCCATATAGGCGAGGCTTGGACTTGGCGTTTGTTGAGCCAGCCCATCAGCGCTGTGCAGGCGAGGCTTATCCTCTGCTTTACTGAAACTGGATTGCTTCGATCCAAAAGATTTGGCTTAGTTCTTTTGTAGCCTCTCCTGTGCTTAGTTGCTAATCTGTTCTGATTTGCCTTGCAGTGGGCTATGTTCGCCAATCTTATGACTTGATGGAAGGAACCATAAAATTGCCTTATGCTTCCCCGGTTGAAGCTTTACTTTTAAGCAGGAGGAACAACTTGGGGCGACGGGTGTGTGTCCCAGAGGCTGTTGGCAGCCTTTTATCCGAGGTGATTCGTTCTGAGGTGAGGCTGGCTGCCGATTTTACCGGAGATGATCCGCTTCAAGATAGTGGGCGTCGCCTGTGGGATCGCCGGCATCATTGCCAACTTTCAACTTTGGTGGCCTTGGGGGCGATCTACTTCGGGAAGCGGGCATCACATCCGTTAGATCACTGGTATCACTGCCGATTCCCATTATACGTGATCTATCGTGTTGGCGGCGATAGGTTTTTATTGCCAGGCTTCAACAAAAATGGCCTGGCAAGATCTGCCATTTTTGTGGAGAAAATGACCGTGTCCTTGCGGCACCACTGATTACGGCCTTGTGCAAGAGGAAGGCCTTCTTTGTCCAGTCGGTTTGACTTAGAAGCGGGTAAAACCACTTGTATGCCTTTTGCGCAAATGACCTTGTTAAGCAACTGGGTGTGTTGTATGAATCACAACTTTGATGTAATATCAATGTACTCTTCCTTTTAAATCAATGAAAGTTCATCTCTTGATTATCAGATCTTTGCTTGCTTTCATTGAAAATTTGGCGATAGCGGAGCTAAACTGTATGCGGAGTTAGGGACATAGTCCCTTCTTTAAATGAACTTCGCGAAACTGGTATGTCCGTGAACAGCTCCTTTTTAAGGGCTAAGATAAGCCTTTCGGCGAAGTCCCTGAAGGATTGTGCGAAGCCCGCATTTTAAGCCAGGGCGAAGTTAACCCTTAGTGGAATCGAAGCAGCGCTTCTCGGGAAGGCGCTTTGGGTGGTGTTTCAAATTAATTCGAAACGACGGCGTATGCCCTTTTCGAGGTCTCATTTCAGGCGCTGATTGGCCTATAAAAGCCCGATCGGGCTGAGCAGGAAAAGATCTCCTTTTTTAGAGAAATTTCTTGACTTTCCCTCTTCCTCTTCCTTCTTCGTTTAGAGAACTCTTGAGAACTCTTGCAGCTTCTTCAATGGCGCCCAAAAGACGAGCGGGGAAAGAAGTGGCGACTTCTGCAACGGAGGGTCCTCCTCCTCCTTCGGTCATCGAGCGACCAATCGCTGGTAGAGAGACTTTCTCTCCTAATTAGAGACTGCGGTCTTTCTCTTTTAAAGCCAGTATTTGGCTTATCAGGACGATGGAATATGGTCTGTTCTCGTTAGGGAACTCGTTTCCCTGAATTTCCCCTTGTTCAGGGAATTAAGAACTGAATAGTTCTTCTTTAGGCTTCCGTACGAAGCCATTACTTGGGCTGTCTTCGTCCTGTTTGAGGAACAGGACTCGGGTGTGTCCCTTCAGTCATGGCCACGAAGGATGACTCTTGACCATAGTGCCCTCTTGGTGACGTCAGCCATTAGGGCTATACCACTTCCTGCTCAAGCGAAGTTGGTACTTAGACGTTTTCTGCAAAATGCAGATTTGTTTGCGAGATCAAGCTTTGTCGAGGCTGTCGCCTTACTGGCCTTGCTCACGGGGCGAGACTATGCCTTGGTGAATCTTACATTTCCATGTCTGCTTGATTGTTGAACTAATCATAGTTCTCTTCCCTTTTCTTTGCAGTGCCTTACACCCCTGGTCCCTTGAATAGTCTGTTTGGGATGACCAGCCGAGCGAATGGCAGTATCAGCCTTCAATTCTATGGACAGGCTTCTCTCTTTAGTGAGCGGAGTTCCGTCGTCCGGGACACGCTTATCCATGGTGGTGATCCGCTCACCATGAGGAGTATTCTAACCACCGCTCCTCTCGAAGACATCGACCGTCGGACTTATAAAAAGCCCAATTTCATGTTTGGAGACGCCGCGTCTGATCCTGATCACCAATTGCAGGCAGGCGAGGGACAGTGGATCTTCGAGTTGGATGGGGAGAAGTTTTATCTTCCGTCTAACAAGAGGCACTTTCCTTTGTCTTCTTTTGAGTGTGTAACTCAGGCTCAGAAGATGGCATGGGGCGTGAGCCGCAGTGTCGAGTCCGTCCACGTCGGGAGATTGAAATCTCAGTCTCCTGGTTTTTGAAGGGCGGGCCCTCCTCACAACATAATAGGCCTATATCCTGGAAACGTGTCGCGGGAGCTTCCGGTAGGAGAGAATCCGGCTGTGGCGCAGACCTTTGGCACCCAATTCTGCGCAGTTGACGGGAATTATCCCGCCACTGACTTCAGGACTCCCGGTTGGGTTCATCCCCCAAAGACATGGTGGGCGGACCTAACTAACTATATCCTCGCTCAATTCGAGGAGGACTTGGAGAAGTTGAACCTCCATGAGACCGTAAGGGCGACCTGCTACGGCATTGATATGAAGGTGGCGTGCTTCTACGCCATCCTTGAGTTATACTGCCCAGCTTCGGGGACCTTCTTCACCCCAGTTGGCGAGTTGGGTATGACCTTGCACGAGATGAGGGAAATCTCTGCCCTGCCTTTTGGGTCTCTTCCGTATGAAGAGTACTTTCCAAGCGAGACAGAGTTGGCTCTTCTGGAGAAGCAGGAACCTGCTTTATTTGAGACTTATCGGGAGTTAATGTGCCATTTGCACATTTGTTCCAGCATCCATGGTGGCAGCAAGGGTAGCTCGAAGAGCTTGAAGAACTGGGCGAGTTACCTATTCCCAGATATGAAGAATGCTCCTGAAGCAGCTCATTGTGGAGTCACAGATGGCGACATTTTTGAACGGATGGAGGTATGCCTCCAAAGGGATATTGTCATGACAGAAGACGATGGTCCCTATAAGAAGGGTGATATCCTTCGGAGCTTTCACCATCAGGCTCGTCAGCCGATGTCCCGGAAGGCATTGTTGGCCGGTTTCTTAACCGTCTGGCTGAAGAAATGCGTAGTGCCATCCTCCTCGGGTGACATTGTCCACCCGAATGTTTTGCTGCCTGCCGTTCGCTTGGTCCATGGCCACCGTCTGGGTCTCCTTCCGGCCATGGTGTGTTGTATTCAAAGAGGCCTCCGCGCATTAACGGAGGCTTTCTGCAGGCAACCGGCGACGAGGCGTGGGAAGGGTGCTATCCTGCCTTGTGATGGACCCAATCCTAGGGTGGGTCTGCCATACACTTACTTAATGGCGTGGTTTGCCTTGCACTGCCCTTCTTTGATTGAAGCTGGAGATGACCCTCCGCAAGGTGTTCGAATGGCTCTTCTCCGCCGATTCGAAGGATGTTCCTGGCTGAAGACCTACGTGGCCGAGGCTCGCAAGTTAGTGCGTCGTCATGACGCTTACAACTTATTCTGTTGTTTTCCTCGCATTCGGGGCGCAGGGTACGACAAGGAATTCCAAGATGCGGAGTCAGGACGGTCTCCCATGAGTCGGGGGTTTTTGAGTGGCTGGTCAGCGTCCGGCACTCACATTTATTGTATAGAAGCCGGGTGTCTGCTATTTAGAACCTTACATCCCAAGTCGGTTTGCTCGGCAGTTCGGGTACGACCAGCTGTATGTGGGCAACCCCAATCTCGATTTAGCCTTCATGGGGAGTCTCATCGATGGGGCCCATGCCTGGCGATTCTTTACTGCGGGCTGCACTGGGGCGTGGCTGCGCACGCCGTTGAAGGATCCCAACCTTCTGACGACCCTGTGCTTTTGCCAATGGTATGCGGCTTCCAACTCCACACCTCCTGGATTCAATGCCAACCGTTCGGGTGTGAAGTTAATATCTCATCGACTGAAGCGAAAGGCTTCTGAGAGAAAGGAAGGCAAACGGGTTCGTGTCCTGGCTTGGAGGAGTTCATCGCTGTAGATGATAGCGAGGCTTCTGATGCAGGGAGTCCTCGCTTCGAGGCGGGGATAGGAGCTGATACTCATGCGGCTGGCTCTGGTGTGGTGGGGACATCTTCCCCACGACGTGCGGGAGAAGTGGAAGAAGAGGATTCTGACGTCCACTTCAAAAGGAAGCGTGGAAGTGAATCCCGCAGGAGGTCGTTGGCGAAGAATCCCCGTCGCCAGGCTCCTACAATTGTGGCGGAGGAACGTCCCTCTGCAGTGATTCCTCTTGCTGCCCCATTAGCGGCTGAACCGTCGGTCGCTGCACCGACTAGCGGTGAATTTGCTCCGGGTCTGGGTAAGATTAACCCCATCCATATAATACGCCTTTGGTGTATCCCAAATAACTCACTATTTGCTTCTTGTTGCAGGAGCTGAGGCGGTTGGGGAGCAAGGGGAACATTATGATCCCCTATTCGCTTATGGGACTGCTGTTGGTTCCTTTACTCACGCGGAGGAGTCCGGAAGTGATGCAGCCGACATTGGTCCCTCGGGCGCTGGGACTTCTAAAGGAAGTCCTGAGGCATCGAGCTCTATTGGGTGGTCCACAGGATACTCGGCAAGCGAAAGCGAGCCGGCTGTTCGTGCTGATTCTGGCAAAAATTTTCCGATGGAGCCCCTGGAGACTGATACGGCTGATGAGATGTTCGAGGCAACATCATCCTTTGGTATTGTCCTAACCTCTTGGCTTCTTTTGCATGTAGTGTTCCGACTGACCGCAGTCTTGTTACAGGTGTTCGGCCTCAAGATGCATCAGCCTCAAGAGAGCTGGGAAATCTCCCGAAGGGTCAAGGGGTGACATGAGCGCTTCGACCACGGCTGATGCTGCTATGCTGGATGCGCTGTATGGCGACCTGCCTTCTTATCGGCCCAAATCTGCCGAAAGACCAGAAGTTGCGGAGGCGGCAGTCCCGGAGGTGTCTCACTCCCAACTGTATCAACGAATGGGGTGCCGACAATTTTGCCAAGTACGGAGCTGAGGGTGATCGCAAGCCCTACTTCTCCAACCCTGGTGGTTGAGCCTACTGCTCAGGAGGTGGTTGCTAGTCCTTCTTCCGCGGTGGCTGGCGTTCTGGTCTCGATGAGGACTCCGCCGAGATCGCCCTCGGCTTGTCCGGCTGCTGTCAGTGCCCCCGCTGCTTCTTCTGCGACGGCGTCGACCAGGCTGGTGGACTATTCCGAGGTTGCCTCTTTACCGGAAGTAGCTGAGGTCGAGAACGATTACATCGGTGACCTGGTCGATAACTTTTTATAAAGGCTTAGGGCGAACTATCTACCTGGTTCTAAAGGGCTCGACTATGCCATTCTCAAGGTTAAAGGGGGTCCACTCCCGTGACATTGAGAGTATTCGGGACTTTGAGGGGTATCACCAGGCCACTGCTTTGGAGCTCCTGGTGGATGAATTTGAGAAGGATGCAGAGGAATGGCGCCGCCTCCACCGTTCGGACGCGGAGTCTTTAGTTGATGACCGGCTCGCGCTTCTCATTGCTCAAAAGCACGAGACTCGGCTTGCCGCTCAGGAGGCAGCTAAGGCTATCTCTTCTGCCTTGAAATCCTTGGAAATAAGGGAAGCGGAGGTTGGAAGTGCAATTGACGCCTCCACTAGTGCTCTTCTTGGCGCTGAGGATAAGATTGCGAAGGCTGAGGAAATGATTAGGAAAGCGAATCTCCTCTTATCCAAGGCCATACCGGTGCGTCTTGAGGAAACTGCGCGGCTTGAAGAGCTCAAAGCTCAGAGTGAGGAGCTTGCGCGGCAGGGGTTGTCACAGAAGGCAACTTTGGCGGAGGCCGAAGCTCGTCTAGCTCAGGCGGAAGATTTCAATGAGGCTGAGCTGAGGTCACAAGCACTTGCCCAGGCTGCTGACGACAGGAAGACGAGGCTAAACACCCTCGGAGAGCGGCTCAGATCGTACATTGTACGCTTGTAGCTCCATGTACTTTATCCTCTTGAAATGAATGAAAATTCTTTCTCCTTTTGTCGAATCTTCAATCTTGTTTTTTTGAATTGCGATTCCGAATTGTAGTGCAACTCCTTGAGAACATAATTCTTGTTGGGTTGGATAATGAAACTTGACTATCTGTCAGTTCAGAGGTCGCAATGACATAACTGGTTGAGACGCCACCAAGCTCAAAGCTAGCCCTTTGCGGGGCTAAAAAGAGGGGGGGTACTTGCCTTTTGTAGATGTCAGCAAGTATCGAGACCTGTCTTTTGTAAATGTCAACCGGGCTCGGAATTGAGACTTGTCTTTTGTAAATGTCAACAAGCTCAAAATTGAGACTTGGCTGTCTGCTGGTTCAGAGGTCGTAATGACATAACCGGATGAGACGCCACCAAGCTCAAAATTGGTGATACTCGTTTTGTAAATGTCAACGAGTATCGAGACTGTCTTTTGTAAATGTCAACAGGGCTCGGAATTGAGACTTGTTTTTGTAAATGTCAACAAGCTCAAAATTGAGACTTGGCTGTCTGCTGGTTCAGAGGTCGCAATGACATAACCGGATGAGACGCCACCAAGCTCAAAAATTGGTGATACTCGTCTTTTGTAAATGTCAACGAGTATCGAGACCTGTCTTTTGTAAATGTCAACAGGGCTCGGAATTGAGACTTGTCTTTTGTAAATGTCAATAAGCTCAAAATTGAGACTTGGCTGTCTGCTGGTTCAGAGGTTGCAATGACATAACCGGATGAGACGCCACCAAGCTCAAAAATTGGTGATACTCGTCGTTTGTAAATGTCAATGAGTATCGAGACCTGTCTTTTGTAAATGTCAACAGGGCTCGGAGTTGAGACTTAGCTGTCTGTTGGTTCAGAGGTCGCAATGACAAACCGGATGAGACGCCACCAAGCTTCAAAAATTGGTGATACTCGTCTTTTGTAAATGTCAACGAGTATCGAGACCTGTCTTTTGTAAATGTCAACAGGGCTCGGAGTTGAGACTTAGCTGTCTGCTGGTTCAGAGGTCGCAATGACATAACCGGATGAGACGCCACCAAGCTCAAAAATTGGTGATACTCGTCTTTTGTAAATGTCAACGAGTATCGAGACCTGTCTTTTGTAAATGTCAACAGGGCTCGGAATTGAGACTTGTCTTTTGTAAATGTCAACATGCTCAAAATTGAGACTTGGCTGTCTGCTGGTTCAGAGGTCGCAATGACATAACCGGATGAGACGCCACCAAGCTCAAAAATTGGTGATACTCGTCTTTTGTAAATGTCAACGAGTATCGAGACCTATCTTTTGTAAATGTCAACAGGGCTCGGAATTGAGACTTGTCTTTTATAAATGTCAACAAGCTCAAAATTGAGACTTGGCTGTCTGCTGGTTCAGAGGTCGCAATGACATAACCAGATTAGACGCCACCAAGCTCAAGGTTGTAATGGAGTTTGGAACAAGGTTTCGTTTTCACGGGGAGAAACGAGGGAATCACTGTCATAGGTTTAATGTTAACATAACAGCGAAATGTATATGTGGTCTTACCATTCTATGGATGAGAATTGGTAAGTGATTTTGGAGGTCTCGTTCTCACAGGGAGAAACGAGGGAATCACTGTCATAGGTTTAATGTTAACGTAACAGCGCAATGCATTTGTGGTCTTACCATTCTGTGGATGAGAATTGGTAAGTGATTTTGGAGAGGGAATCAAATGGGAACAGGTCCCTTAGGATTTTTAGCAAACCCTCAGCTGTCAACAGGTTTGATATGCCTTTACCAACTACCGTTTGAATTGGGCTAGCCATGCTATTCCCCTCAGCATGATGAGTTGTCGAGGACTTATGTTAGGCTTACAGGCCAACATTTTCCTCTATCCTTAATTGTTAAGGATATGGATTATCGGGTTAATGTCTGCATAACCTTGACTCTCCTTTAGGATAATCGGTGCACGGCCAGGTTCCTGATGGTTTATGGCTGTATGACCTCACTTGGAGGAAGAGAAAGGCTCTCTTGTGTGTGCTTCGGGCACGGAGATCTTGATCAGAGGTGTAGTGTTAACTTGATCAAGAGAAGGATCCTTGATTAAGGATAACACTTCTTTAAGAACTTGCCATTGATCGGCATCATGAGTAGGTCGCCATCTGAAGTCATAAGGCGGTATGCTCCGTTTGAATAGATTGTTTCTATTACAAACGGTCCTTCCCATTTAGGCTGAAATTTGCCTTTGGTCTTGTGCGTCATAATCATCGGTCGTCTGACGGCTAAGACCAGGTCTCCTTTCTAGAAGACTCTCTGTTTGACCTTCTTATTGAAGGCTTTTGAGATTCGAGCTTGATATAGCTCGATATGCTGCTGAGCTTGTAGTCGCTTCTCGTCCAAAGCTTCGAGCCCTTGAAGGCGTAGGCGATCATTGTCCTCTGATGTGGTCTTAGTGGTCAGAGCGACTCGTAACGACGGCATCTGGATTTCCAATGGGCGGACTGCTTCGCACCCATATACCAGGGAAAAAGGCGTATTGCCTGTCGGTGTCCGCACCGTGGTTCGGTAGGCCCAAAGACATTCACCGAGCTTTTCGTCCCAATCTCGCTTATTCGAGGAGACGAATTTCTAGAGTAGCTTGATGATTGTTTTGTTGAATACTTCCGCCAAGCCATTGGCAGCAGGATTATAGGCAGTTGAAGCCACATTCTGAATTCGGTATTTATCGCAGAACCGATAGAATATTTGGCTTATGAATTGGGGACCGTTGTCGTGGATGATCCGCCTAGGGACACCAAATCGATGGATGACGTGGTGCTTGATAAAGTGAACCACATTGGAGGTTTTGACTTCAACCAGTGGTATAGCCTCCGCCATTTTGAAAAGTAGTCGGTTATTGCTAGGATAAACCGGTGACCTTTTGTCGAAGAAGGGCTGATTGGCCCTACGACATCTATTCCCCATGCTTCAAATGGCCATGAAGCAACAGTCGGGTGGGAGCAGCTCCGAAGGCTGGTGTACGAAGTCCGCATGAATCTGACATGCTTTACACCTTCGTGCATATTGGATGGCGTCGGCTATCATAGTTGGCCAATAATATACCAGCCTATGCAACCTGTCTTTAAGCTTTGGACCTGGCTGATGAGCTCCGCAAGTGCCATCGTGCGCTTCTTGGAGCACTTCCTGTGCCTCTGAATTGGAAGGCAACGGAGGAGGAGACCGTCATATGAACGCCGGTAGAGTGTCTTCAGAATCGGATCGTAGTGGAAACGGAGAGACCTTCGTCTGACGGACGCCGCTTCTTTAGGATCGTCTGGAAGTAGATCGTGCAAAGCATAGTCAATGAAAGGAAAGCGCCAATCCCTCGGCTCAAGATCTGTAGAGACATTATAGACTTCTCGAATTCTTAGCATGTGCTTGGAGCATACAAGATGTCGAGTTGCGACTGTGAGGTGATACTCGGTGTCGGCTGGCAAGGCTAGCGTCGTCGCTAATGCAGCAATAGCGTCCGCCTTGGTATTCTGAGATCGAGACACATGCCCGATGTAGAAACCTTCAAATAGGTTAGCCAATTCGATGGCTGTATGGTAATAAGGCACCAAGTCCTCATGACGGACTTCGTATTCGCCTTTAACCTGATTGATGATCAGTTTTGAATCGCCATAGGCTTCAAGGTAGCGTACCCCATTCCATGGGCGAGCTGAAGACCAATGAGCAGAGCATTATATTCTGCTACATTGTTAGAGCACGATTCTGTCAAAGAAAATGCTCTGGGCAGGACATGATTCTGTGGGGAGATAAACAAACCCCCACTCCGGCAATAATTTTGCCTTTAGGGCCCATTCGCGATGCTCCATCAAAGAACATCTGCCACACTTCCTCTTCTGAGGTTATATTAGACTCGAATACCTCATCAGGGATGTCTTCGTGAAGCTTTGAGTGTTCCGGAACTGGATGAGCAGCCAAGAACTCTGCAAGGGCCTGGCCTTTAACCGCCTTCTGAGGGGTGAAGATCATGTCGTATTGAGACAATAAAAGTGCCCACTTAGCCAATCTTGAATTCAATGATCCTGGCTTCGTCATAAGAAGACGCAATGGGTTTACTCTGGAGATGACCTGTATGGTCTGGCCGACCAAATAATGCCGCGTCTTCTGAATAGCGAAGACGAGAGCTAGACACTCTTTCTCGATAGGGTTGTAGCGAGATTCTGCTCCTATGAGAGTTCTGCTCAGATAATAAATGGCCTGCTCGTGGCCATTGTCGTCCTTTTGAGCGAGGAGGGCACCGAGGGAGTAGTCCAGAGCTTTACATAAAGCAAGAATGGTTTTCCTGATGTAGGGCCACCAGGACTGGAGGTTTTGTGAGATACCTCTTGATGTCTTCATAAGCTTCTTGGCAAGCTTGATCCCATACGAAGGAAGCACCCTTTTTCATGAGTCGGGTGAACGGCTGACAGCGGCCTGAGAGATTTGCGATGAATCTCCTAATATAAGCCAGCCTGCCCTGCAGGCCTCTGAGCTCTTTGAGATTCCTCGGTGGATGCATGCTCTGAATGGCTTTGACTTTGTCTGGGTCAAGATGAATCCCTTTGATGTGACAATGAACCCAAGGAACTTGCCACTTGACACTCCCAAGAAGGATTTTGTCGGGTTCATTTTCAGTTGATGAGCCCGCATTATGTCGAACATCGTTCTCAGGTCGCGAAGATGTTCATTCTTGTTGCGCTTTTGACGGCAATGTCGTCGATGTAGCACTCCACTGTTTTTCAGAGTTGATCGCGGAAGATTGTACTCATTGCCCGCTGATAGGTTGCTCCGGCGTTCTTCAGTCTGAAGGGCATTACAGTGTAGCAGTATACCCCCAATGGTGTTCGAAACGAAGTATGCTTCTCATCGTCGGGATACATCTTAATCTGGTTGTACCCTGAAAAGCCGTCCATGAAAGACATCCTTTCGAACCCGCATGTGTTGTCAATCATGACGTCGGTGATGGGTTAGCGGAAATTCATCCTTGGGACAGGCCGTATTGAGATCACGGTAGTCGATGCAGATCCGTATTTTCCTGTTCTTCTTGAGGACGGGGACTATATTAGCCACCCAATCTGGATGTTGTTCCTCCCGGATGAAGCCACATGCAATGAGCTTGTGAACTTCGGCTTCAATAGCTTCCATGATGTTCGAGCGAAACCGACGTTGTTGCTGCTTGACTGGCTTGACGTCAGGCTTGATGTTTAGATGGTGCATAGCGACCTGTGGATCAAGTCCGGACATATCTTCGTAGCTCCACGCGAAGACGTCCATATACTCTCTTACGAGTATTATCAATTCTTCCCTCTCCGTAAGTGATAGGCTTTCACTTATAAAGATGGGCTTGGGTTATCTTGATTACCCAGGTTGACCTGCATCACCTTGTCTTCAGTGGGTGGCTCGCGCAGTTCGAATCGTTTTTCCCATTGAAGGTCTAATTGTTGGGCCCATGGTTCTTCATCGGTGGCTTGTACCGATAGTCGATCAAAAACTGACCGTCGTCTTGGAGGCGTGGCGAAGATTGGTCCCAGCCGGCAATGGACCGAGTGGAGTGTCACCAGCTGACATCCCACTTGTCGACAACAGGGGGAAGAGGTTTGTCTATCCGTCAACAGCTTCCTCAAATCGAACCCGGTTGGGTCCCTGCAATCGAGCGCAAAGGCTCTTTGGATCGCACATAGGGCGATATCCCGCTTCTTTTATCCCTGCAGATGGGATTAGCACTGAGTAGTGCTTTGGTTCTAGCTTCGCCATCAGACGCGAACTTAGTGCTTGACGCACTGGAAAGCGGAGCACGCTGTGGTGCTTTACCGCTATGCTGCTGCGAAGGCAATTGGCCTTAAATGGTACTTTGGCTTTAGCTTCGCGGTCACGAGCCCTGCGCGTACGCTGTGGTACAGTAGCTTCGCTCATGAGAACGAGGCCGGCGCGAGGCATTGCTGCTCTTGAATTGGGTGACGGTATGATTGTCGTCTTGATTTTATGATTGGAGCAGACAGGCATCTTGCCTTTTTCTTCGCGAGAGAGGCGGTTTAGGCGTAGCTACGCCTGAAGTTTCGGTCAGAGACTTCTGTTTAGGCTTCCATATCTGCCTTGGCAGAGGAGACTTAGGTTCGCAAGGAACCTGATTAGCCACACACGAGGCTGAGGGTGTTGGCAGAATTCTGCTTCCGGTTTCTAATTTGCAACCTTGGTCGTGGAAACCCTCCTATGCTTCAGTGCTTGAAGCATTGGGCCACCCCCAGAGAGGACTTCTTCAAATCTTCCTTGATCGAACTGAACCACCAAGTTCTCACAAGTAATAATCAGACTGCGGACATGCTTCCTTGTTGCGCCAGAGGACTGCAGCAGGTTCGCAGGGGACCTTTTCAGTCTCCGCAGAGACTTTCCTTGAAGATTTAGCCAGAGGGGCTCTGGCTGCACCGGCTTTTCTGAATTCAGAGTTAGACCGAAGGTCTGTTCGTCGCATTGCGACACTTGATTCTCGGCAGAGGAGAATACTGTCCCCAGCGGAGTCGCCATCTTTTTTTCATTATGTTTGCAAAGGGGAAAACTTACAAAAAAAGAGTTTGAGGAGCTAAATTACAAGTATTCTTAAAAAGATTACAAGTAGATCCCCTTAGAGATTCTGGAGAAGTGTGCTGATAGGAGTCTGGTCAGCGCGCGACCACTTTGTCCCTTTGACGATGCGAGCGATGAGATTCCCTTCTCGCCTGGTTCGGGGAATCAGAGAATAGAAGGTTGGTAGAACCCTCTTGCTGCTTCTCAAAATCGCCTTCAATAAGGAATTCCTTCTCGCCTGGTTCCGGAGATTCCTTGAGAAGAAGGACGATGTTAGGGTATCAACACCCTGGATAGAGAAAGCAATTCTCTAAAAGATCTCTGAATTCGAGAGCGCACGGTGCGTCGTGAAGAAGCCTCTGCTTGTAGAGTCCTCTTGTGTGCCTATGCGTGTATTCGTCTCTGCATGCCTCCCTTCTCCTTGTACCCTTGATGGGCTATTTATAAGGAGAGCAAGAGTAAATCGTCCCTTGAAGATATGGAAACAGATTGAATCGAATCTGTTTGAATCTGGAAAGTAGCCTTGCTGCGAGGCTTGGATCAACTTCTGCGAAGCTAGAATTGGCAGGTCGGTGGACCTTCTCGATCTGTTTTGATCCTTTCCATATCGTTGGAGGATTTCCCCTGATCTTCTTACTCGTTTTAGGAGAGTCAAGAGATTGTGGCAATCAACTACCAAATTTGATCTCTGATTGGATTTGAATTGGATTCAATCTGATTGGATCGGATCTCATCCGGAGATTTGATTGGTCAAAGGTTGACCATAGCAGACCAATAGCGGAGCTGTCAGATTGAGCTCGTAGCGGGGTTAGAGGCAGCTTTTGGCGAAGTCCGAAAGAAACCTTTTGGCGGAGCTGGAAGTCCTCTGTGGCGAAGTTGCAAGTCAGCTTCTTGGCGAGGCTTTGAATGGCTTCAAGGCAAAGTTGGCTGATATTAGCCTCTCAAGCGAGGCTATCCCTTTGGGCTCATGCGATGCTAAGTGCTAGCATCTT
This sequence comes from Agave tequilana, assembly GCA_038442645.1. Lineage (NCBI taxonomy): Eukaryota > Viridiplantae > Streptophyta > Magnoliopsida > Asparagales > Asparagaceae > Agave > Agave tequilana. Next base: position 61,840 of record JAVJIF010014094.1, on the reverse strand, counting down.
AGACCTGCTGAGGTCTGTTTAGAAACAATCCGGGTTCACTGTCTGCTTGCTGGATCAGTGGAGTCCAAGTTGCTTCCTGTCCCTCGGGGATGGTGGAAACTGGTCTTCAGCTCGTCTGTCACTTGTCTTTTGTAAATGTCATAAGTTCAGACATTGTTCGGACCAATAAGAATCTTGTCTTTTTTAAGTGTCAACAGTCTTATAAGTTTAAATTTTTTTTCCTTTTTGTCCAATCACAAGTGCAAGTGGTGCTGTGCCTTATGTATGTGGTAACCTATAGATTGGCATATTGCAACAGAAAATTGGTCTTGGACTACTCCTGGAGTGGTCAGATTTTGACCCTCATCAAGCTCAAGATACGTGTTTGGACACTTGGATGCTTTGCTTCTCTGCTAGTGGGCCAACTCATATACCAACCTAAAATCGGCCCAAGAAGAAAGCCTCGGGCATATGAGCCCAAGAAGAAAGCCTTGGGACTCACCACGAGCCCACATATAATTAGGCATCATTCACGCAAATTCACTACTCAACCGGAGCTGCAGACTCTCCAGAACGCAATAATCATATAAGGATACTTTCTGATCAGTATAAGGATCCTTCCCGGAGCCACCCAGGTTCTGACACGAAGACCCATCGAAGCCTGCTACTCCTACACTTCTTACAACTGGATGGCACGATCCCCACGATTCGTAGATCCAACTATGTTATCAGATTATCTCCATGTTCTAAACGTTATAACACCTACATATCAATGCGAGTTGTTATGGATAATGGCGGATATCTCTGCTTGGCAATTCTAACAATCAAGCGGTGTGATCTGGACAGTTATAAGGAGATCATAATGTACAAATCATGCAGTTATGCAGATTTGATATATCTGCATCCACAATAACAGCTTAAGTGGGTATAAATACATCTCCTTCTCCATCAAGAAGGGGTTGGCTTCTGATTACAACATCAAAACCTAGAGATTGTAGTCACAAGATAACTTTGCCAAATTCATTGTAACCCTTTGATATTATAGTGAATTCTCTCCCTCTCCCTCTCCCGTGGTTTTTCTTTTTGGGTATTCCATGTAAAGTGCGTGTCGCTTGCGATTACTTTCACCTATTTATTCATTTATAATTTATGTGTGGAGAAATTCTCCGAGAATTTTCCTCCATATTTTGGTTTTTTTTTATTGAGATATCTTGAATTCACACTCAAGATCTCTTCTTCTTTTTTCAAACCCTTCCTCAAAAAGTCTCACTAGACAGAAATGGCTCACCAAGAAAGAGCACATCTCAGGCCGTCGCTGCCACTTTAAAAGGCAAATCGATGGCTTCTAGGGGCACAGGTCCTACCGATGCTCATCTGCCCATCTTGATGTTCACATAAAAGATGTCAGAGAAGAGCACTCTTCCCTACCTATTGAGCTAGAGGTAGGGACCAACGAATACGAAACTAACTCACCATTGAAGGTCAACGCCTCCAAATGATCGTCAGCCCCCCAAAGGCAATTGGACGAGCAGTGGGTGGAGGCGACTTGTGGATGCAAGTAAGCTGCTTTAGAGAGAGATACGACTGTTTTCCATTAAAAATTGATAGAGAAAAACTTACAAATATTGAGGAGCAAAATTACAAGTTAAATTACAGGTAGATCTCTGAGATTTTGGGAAAGTATGCCGGTAGGAATCTGATAAATGCGTAATCACTTTATCCCTTTGATGATGCAATCGGTCAGGTGGCCAAGCTACCTCCTCGATAGAATTTCGTTCTCGCTTACTTCCGAAAATCTTCAAAGATAGAAGGCGTGTTGGAACCTTGGATGAAGAGAACTGAAGCAAGCTGAGGTTTTGGAAGCAAGAGGGCAAGAGGGCACTTTTGCTATAGGTCCCTTCTCAATCTTTCCCAATTTTCCCCGCTAATCTCCTCTTTTTCTCTTTTTCTCCTCTCAGCAAGGGGCTATTTATAGCAAAAATAAGGGGTAACTGCCCCTTGAATTTAGGATGACTGAATCAGTCTATTAGCTTCGCACAAGGCTAAAAAAAGGCCTTGCCACGAGGCTAACTGCGAGCTTCCAACCAAGTTAGTAAGTTCGTGCGAACTATTTATAGCCATCGTGGCTTAATTGTCTCCGCTTAATGTGGGACGAAGTGGGCGGGTGTAACGCCCATTTAAAGTGGCATTTACTCCTACTAAAGTAGTGGGGTTCACCCGTTAATCCCTCGTGGGATTTTGAAACAGATAATTGATAACCTGATAAAGCTTGCTGCGGAGCTAAGTGAGAATTTCTATTCAAGCGAAGTTACTTTCAAAGCTTCATGCGAAGCAAGAACTGAGCTCATAGCGGAGCTGAACCATTACTTCTTGTAGCGAAGCTGGGGATGAAACTTCTGGCGAAGCTAGAAGTTTAGCTCAGAGCAGAGTTGGACTATTCCTTCTTCCAGCGAAGTTAGGAGTGAAGCTTCTAGCAAAGCTCTAAGGTTAGCCTTTGGCGGGGCTGATGGGAGCTTCGTGCGAGTCTAGTTGCTTCGGCCTTTTAGCGATCTTAGACTCTGCAAGGCTAGATATTTGATCAGACCTGACTTTATAAACTTGTTTTGGCTTCTTCACAGGCAACTTTGACTTTATTGTCTGCCTTACTAGATTAATAGAGCCCAAGTTGCTACTTTGTCTCTCAGAGATGAGCTCAAACTGGTTATCAGCTTGTTTGCGACTTGTCTTTTATAAATGTCGACAAGTTAGATATCGTTCAGACCAGTTGAGGAGAAATATGAGTTTTGTCTTTTTAAAGTGTCAACAGTGACAACCCACGTCCAAAATTAACTCGCCACTTAGATCAAGATCCATCAAAAATCGCAGTCCACTGGGAATCAGGAGGCAGAGGGGTCTCAAGCTCTACCGTCACCACCTTTTACCACGGAAGCCACCCACATCGAGAGCAATTGGAGGCACACTAGATCTGATCTTCCAAGTGTGATGAGTACTCTGAGAATTCTAGCCCCCACAAGACTCTGAAGTCTCTTGCATTAAGGATATTAAGGAGATTATTTGAAAGCAGATCGAGGAAGAAAGTCAACAACTTTGGAAGGAGGTGGAACCTAACGGCTTGAGAACCTCAGACTCACCACTTTTCAAGAATATCACTTCTCATCGCTTCCCCAAAAAGTTCATAATGTCGAGCTTTGAGTGTTACTCTAGCGACCGATCCCATCCAGCACCTCCGACAGTACCAAGAAAAGATGGCAGTCCACTTTTATGATGGCCTTCTCTTGAGTCGCGTATTCCCATCTAATCTCAAAGGCGCTGCCTACGACTGGTTCTACTCACTCTCGAGCACTCACTTTGAAGTTTTGGAGAGGCAAAGCAGGCCTTCTGTCACCAATATGTTTCCCGACAGGAGCTCAAGAAAAACAACAATCACCTCCTTAAGATCAAGATGAAACTCGAAAAGAGCCTCAAATATTACATCAGTTATTTCCAAAGCCAAATTGCCTTGGTATATAATTGCAATAATGATGTGGTTGCCACCGTATTCGTCAGTGGGTTTCAAGTCTCCTACTCCTTCTACAAGCACTAGTGAAGCACGAAGTCACCAAGATGAGGGACATCCTCTCTCGGGCTCAAAAGTACATCCAGATTAAGAATGCAACCCGTAATGCAGTCGATCGCCCTTCCAGAGGGAAGGATAAGGGAGAGAAGCTAAAGCCACAATCTGTCTTCCCAAAGAAGAATCAGATCGAGCTCCAGCGCTGTAACGCCCCGATCCTACGAATACGGGGACGTCACTGCGACGTATATACGTAGGTCGGAAAGTGCCCCCAAGTATATACGCTAAGCATTTAGTACAACAAAGATCAGAGTACACGACAAAGCGTGGTATCCATACATATGCCAACATAAAGGTACAAGTACAAGTCATCACAAAATATGATAAAATATTACACATTACATGTATCTTTTATCACAACCAAGTTCAAAAGCAAAAGATACAATATAAACACAAAATGCTCACGAGTAGGATGAAGATCCCGTGAGTCAAAATGATTAGGTCTGGCACGAAGAACAGGAACTAATCTGCCTGCTCACTAAAGAAAGCTTGATCCTCTGTGGATGGCTCCACTTCGATCCAAGCTTCAGAACCTGAATATGCAAATCCAAGGGAATCAAGATCTCATAACAAAAATCAGGCTACAGCCAAATGGCTAAGAGACATGAATAAGTAAGAGGGAACAGTATGATACATGTAAATCAGCAAGTAATAGGAGCATAAAGGGATAAGGTCTGCATATAAGGATCCACAGTTAGAATCTATTATTATTATTACTTGTCTTACTGTGATATCTAGCTATATGACCCAGCGTCCCAGCGCACATAGATCCATATCCTAGTAAGGCAAGGTAGTTATTGGAAACCAACAGTTGTATCGACGAACTATGTTTACAGTGGATCCGTACATGCCCGGGATAACGGTCCAGGATTGTTCCGTTGCTCGATGACGGAAACCAGCCGCTAGGCTAACAGGAGGGACTTATGTATGCCCTTATCATGATAGTACCAGTAAGGAGGGAGCAAGCACTCCCCTCGGTCCCCTGGTGGCCCACAGGTCAGACCGGAACATGAGTTGCACAACATTCCTAAAACCACTGTAAACACGAACACATATCGATATCCGCATGTTTTCCCCCGACCCAATATAAGTTGGTCCATTTTATACAAAAGTCAAGTGTATCATGCTTGGTTCAAGTGATGGCATGATAAGTGGTGATATCCATTTATTAACAAGTTATGGAATGAGACTACACAATAAGAAGTCATGAAGTAACAAGAAGTAATGTCCATCAAGTAACATGTCATGAAGTACCAGTTATGAAGCATAAGCAAGGATAATATATCACATATGTATCAAGGGTACGATCCAAATTCAGAAAGAAATCAACTATAACAAACAGCCTAAATTAGTCGACTAGGTGGAATGGTTAGTCGACTAATAGTGGTCTCTAGTCGACTAACAGTCTGAATTAGTCGACTAAAATTGGGTTCCAGAGAGTTGAGATTCTGTTTCAGGGAAAGTTAGTCGACTAGGTGGAAAGGGTAGTCGACTAACAGTGACTACAAGTCGACTAACAGATACTTAAGTCGACTAAATCTGGGATACAGAGAGTTGATGTTTTATTTCAGGAAAAAGTAGTCGACTAGGGAGGAATGGTTAGTCGACTAATAGTTGTTTATAGTCGACTAACAGTCTGAATTAGTCGACTAAAACTATGTTCCAGAAAAGGTTACGTTTCAAAAATAGATGGGTTAGTCGACTAATTCCTAGGTCAAGTCGACTAATCGTGGGGAAACAGAATACAGAACAGAATTTCTGATGGTTGTGTTTGATGGTCTAAAAACATGATTTTGATGACATATGTATACAAGATATGAAGATACAAGTATATTAGGAATTGATCAAGTCTTGGTGAGTAAAAATACTCACAAAGAACGGCTACTAGAAGCTTTACGAGTTCCGAAAAGGTTGTTGTCGACAATATCCCCAACTTGATCCTTGGCGATGTAAACGACGAAGAAAACTACGATCTCACTTCCAAAGTAGTGGTAGTTGAAGAGGAGATGGAGACTTAGGTGAGCTTTTGGAGTTGGTGGTGGAGTTTGAGAGGGAGGAGGATTTGGTGAGGGCTAAAGTCTTTGGTGAAATGAAGAAAAAGGAAAAGAAATGTAAAGGAAATGTTATATAGGTTTTAGATTTTGTAAAGGAGTTGCAAATAATGTAATTGAGAGGGGGTTTATTGCAAATAGGAGAGGGTGAGGTGTCCCTCACTTGGCCACTTGGCTGGCCATGGGAGAGAGAGAGTAAGAGATGCATTAAATGAGGAAGTAGGTGGGAGTTGGTGGAATTTTGGAGAAAGTGGAATTATTGAAAAATTGGAAAATTTTGAGGCTTGTGAAGGAAGTAAAGGAAAATCAAGAAAAAGGGAAAAGGAAAAGAATTATAAAAAGGAAAGATATTTTCTTTGGCTTAAAATTTAAAAATGTTGAAAAGACAATTTTCCAGGTTTAAGTCGAAGATGCGGAAAACATTTCGGAAAATACCGAAATCGTCTGAAATTCAAGTATCTCGGAACGACCCAAAAATTTTACCAAAAATCAAGAATAATATTTTAAGACTCATGGTGAAATTCGTTTGAAGAAATAGTTTATAGTTTTAAAACTAAAATCCCGGAATCAGTTATCTACCGACTCCGTTGGAATTTTCATAAATTCATAAAATTCTCAGAAAAAGTATTTAGATAGAAAATATGATTCTAAGAAATAAAGTCTAAAGGACCTTCTAGAAATTCCTAACTGTTTGTGAATAAAAATCTGAGAATCGATCAGCGGCACTGGTCGACACCAGTTTTGAAAATATTTAATTAAATTCAGGAAAATTTCAGAAAATCATAGAAAATATATAATATTGGAAAATGATTTTTAAAACTGAAATCGGTCAAATACAGGAAGTAAATCGAAAAATACGATCAAAAAAACTGGATACGCAACTAAGTACGTATTCCGGGAACGGGGTATTACAGTCCATCCACCTTACAAAAATTTCGTCCTCAAAATTTCATAAAGTGAAAGGTAACAACAAAGAAGGATAACCGTAGAGAAGGATAGAAGGAAAGAGTTTTACCAATCAAGAAGTGAAGAGTTGAGGGTAACGCTCACGGATAACATCCTCTCGTTCCCACGTGGCCTCTCCTGGTGCATGTCTGTTCCAAGACACCAACACTAACGGTATGGCTTTGTTCTTCAATGTCTTGACACTTCTGTCCAAAATGGCCATCGGTTGCTCTTGGTATGACAAATCCGGTTGTAGTTCCAGTTCGGAGTGATCCAGGATATGACTATCATCCTTCACATACTTCCTCAGCTGTGATACGTGGAATACATTATGAACTCCGTCTAAAGATGGCGGTAACGCCAACCTGTAAGACACATCTCCCACTCGGTCCAAGATCTCGAATGGGCCGATATATCTCGGACTAAGCTTTCCACGAGTACCGAACCGGATTACTCCCTTTGTAGGTGATATCTTCAAAAACACATGATCCCCTGTCTGGAATTCCAATGGCCTTCTCAGTGTGTCTGCCCAACTCTTCTGCCGACTCTGTGCTGCCCTGAGGTGATCTCTGATAATCCTGACTTTATCTGTTGTCTGAATCAGGATCTCTGGTCCCAAAAGTCTCCTCTCACCGACTTCATCCCAACAAATCGGTGACCTACACTTCCTACCATACAATGCTTCAAAAGGTGCCATCTTGATACTTGCCTGATAGCTGTTATTATAAGAAAATTCAGCCAAGTGAAGATGGTCTTCCCATGATCCCTGGAATTCAATCATGCAGGCCCGCAACATATCTTCAAGAATCTGGATAGTCCTTTCAGATTGTCCGTCTGTCTGAGGATGATATGAAGTACTGAATTTCAGACGAGTCCCTAGACTTTCTTGGAGGCTTTCCCAGAAATGAGATCTGAATCTGGTGTCTCTGTCTGATACAATACTAACTGGAACTCCATGCAGACGAACTATCTCCTTCATGTACTTGTCTGCCAGAACCTCTGTTGTCTGGCCTACCCTGAACGGTATGAAGTGAGCTGATTTGGTGAGGCGATCAATGATTACCCACACAGCATTATTACCTTTAGGACTGCGAGGCAATGCCGTGACAAAATCCATGGTGATGTGCTCCCACTTCCACTCAGGTATCGGTAAAGGTTGTAGAAGTCCAGCTGTCCTCTGATGCTCTATCTTTATCTGCTGACAGACTAAGCACTTGGCTACATACTGGGCTATCTCCCTCTTCATAGCATTCCACCAAAACTGCTTCTTTATGTCTTGATACATCTTGTTTCCCCCTGGGTGTATGGAATAGGCTGAACTGTGTGCTTCTGCCAGAATCTTCTGTCGAACTTCTCCTTGGGGAACACAAAGTCTGCTACCAAAATATAGTGCACCATCTGGATGAATACAGATATCAGTCCTCAATCCAGCCTCTACCTGAGCTCGGAATATCTGTAATCTGGGGTCTTCCTTTGAGCTTCCTTGATCTCATCTATCAATGTTGACTGAATCTGCAAGGTCATGAACTGTCCCGCCTTATCAACTCCTTGTACCAACATTAAGTCCAATCTGATGATGTCTTGAATCAACTCCTTCTGCTGAGTAAGTTGGACAAGCACTCTATTCTCTGGCTTCCTGCTCAGTGCATCCGGTACTGTATTGACCTTGCCTGGATGATATTGCAAGTCAATATCATAGTCCGCCATCAGCTCCAGCCACCGCCTCTGCCTCATGTTCAACTCCTTCTGTGAGAAAATATACTTGAGGCTCTTGTGATCCGTGTATATCAACACCTTATCTCCCAGAAGATAATGCCTCCAGATCTTCAAGGCAAATATAACAGCTGCTAGCTCCAAGTCATGAGTTGGGTAATTCCGCTCATGAGTCTTCAGTTGCCTAGATGCATATGCTATGACATGATCATGTTGCATTAGTACACACCCCAGGCCTTTTCCTGATGCATCACTGAATATGACCATCCCTCCTCTCCCTGAGGGAGTCTTCAAGATTGGAGCTGAAATGAGTCTCTGCTTCAATTGCTCAAAAGCTACAGTACATTCCTCTGTCCATATGTACCTTTCTCCTTTCCGGGTGAGCTTGGTCAACGGGGCTGCAATCCTAGAGAAATCTTGGACAAAGCGTCTGTAATATCCGGCTAGTCCAAGAAAACTCTTAATTTCAGTCACCGTCTTTGGAATTGGCCAGTCCTTCACTGCCTGGACTTTGCTAGGATCAACTGAAATTCCTTCCGCTGAAACTATGTGTCCAAGGAAGGCCATACTGTCCAACCAAAAGTCACACTTGCTCCTCTTAGCATGAAGCTGCTCCTGCTGGAGAGTCTGCAATACAATCCTCAAGTGTTCTGCATGCTCCCTGTTGCTCTTTGAATAGATCAAGATGTCATCTATAAAAACAACTACAAACTGATCCAAATAGGGCGAGAACACTCTGTTCATCAAATCCATGAAAACTGAAGGGGCATTGGTGACTCCGAAAGGCATAACTAGAAACTCATAGTGGCCATAACGGGTCCTGAATGCCGTCTTCGGAATATCCTCCTTCCTCACCCTAAGCTGATGGTAACCCGATTGTAAATCTAGTTTAGAGAATACACGGGCTCCATGAAGCTGATCAAACAGATCATCAATCCTTGGTAAGGGATACTTGTTCTTGATGGTAACTTTGTTCAATTCTCTATAATCAATACAAAGCCTTTTACCACCATCCTTCTTGTTTGCCAATAATACTGGAGCTCCCCATGGTGAAGTGCCTGGCCGAATCAATCCCTTATCAGAGTATTCCTGTAGCTGCTTCTTTAGAATCTCCAACTCCGTCGGTGCCATCCTGTACGGAGCCTTGGATATAGGAGCTGTTCCAGGCACAGTATCAATAGAGAACTCAATCATCCTGTCAGGCGGAAGTCCTGAGATCTCAGCAAACACCTCTGGGAATTCATCCCACACTGGTATTCCCTTCTTCTGAATCTCCAAAGTAGTCATCCGAGTCTTTCTCTTGGTAGACTTCACTTCTCCACTAAATTGGAATTCCGGCTGAAGAGGGATTCTAAAATTAATCTTCTTCTCCCTACAGTCAATCACTGCATAGTACTGACTGAGCCAGGTCATGCCTAAGATTACGTCGTACCCTTTGGTGTCTAGTACGAGCATATCTATGGCCAAGGTCTTGTCACAAAGTTCTACTGGACAGTCAGCACAAACTCTAGAAGATATGACTACTCCATTCCCTGTACTAATCTCCCATTTGTGGTCTAAAGATCTAACAGGTATGGAATGCAATGCCACAAAATGATCTGAGATAAAATAATGTGAAGCACCTGAATCGAAGAGGGCTAAAACAGGTTTAGAATGCACCCTGATATTACCTGTTATCACCTCCTCAGAAGTCTCAGCCTCTACTTCTGTCAAATTGAAGGCTTGACCCCTTCCACGCCCTGCAGCAGTCCTAGCTCCTCTCTGGACTGGGCAAATAGCTTGCTGTGGAGGAGGGGGAGGAACTCTCCTGATCATCGGTCCTTGATTCCTCTGTCCCGGTGGCCCTGGAAGTGCTCTCTGTCCATTCGGTCCCTGCAGTGCTGGCAAAGCTTGGCCGGCTATCCCCATTCTCCTGTGTGGACAGGCTTCTATGGAATGGTCTCGGGAACCACACACCAAGCATAATCCATTTGCCCTACGGCAAGTCTGTCGAATGTGGCCTGGCTTCTGACAATAACTGCAGAAAGAAAGTGGTTGAGCCGCCTGGTAAGGAGCTGGTCGGAATGGTTGCCTCATAGCCTGAACCTTCGCTGCTCTGTATGGGCCTCCTCTTCCCATAGGTGGAAATGGCCTCTTCATGGCCTGGTTCCTCATCTGGTTCACTTGCTTCTTCTCTAGCCCACGCTCCACCTCTCGAGCTATGGTGAGAACTTCTGAATAAGTCTTCAGCTGCTGGGGCATTAGGAAAACTTGGATGTCCATCTGCAAGCCCTGCTGAAACCTACTAGCCCGCTTCTCCTCATCAGTTATCATGTACGGAGCAAAGCGGCTAAGTCTGAGAAATTCCGCGGCATACTCATCCACGGATCTATTCCCTTGCTGAAGTCTGATGAACTGCTCTTCCATGTCCTTCTGAGCAGTGGCAGGGAAGAATCTGTTATAGAAACTCTTGGAGAATGTGTCCCAGGTGACAGGCTTCTCCAATCTTGCCTCCTCAGCTAGCCACCATGTTCTGGCTATATCCTTCAATTGAATCTTAGCAACCTCCACCTGATTCTCCTTAGGAACTCGAGCTGCATTCAACAAGTCTGAGGTATCCGTCAGCCATTGCTCAGCATCCAGGGGTTTCTCTTCACCCGTGAATATGGCTGGTTGCAGCCGTCTGAAGTCTGAAATATTCCCCGGCCTCTGTTCCTTTGGAGCTGCTAACTCTTGCCGAAGAAGTTCCGTCTGTTGTTGCTGATTCTCCATCATTGTCTGGATGACCCTCAGAATATCGACATTCTCTCCCGTGGGTCCATTTGATGTTTGTCCAGAGTTGCTACGACCCGTCCTTCTCTCCATACCGAATTGGGATAAGATAACTGGAATTGAAAAAATGGAAGGAGTTTAGGACACAAGGGAAGGAATCAAGAAGGGATCAAGAAGGACTAGATAACTTTGTACATTGTAGTTGGCAATAGCAAATTTCATTAATTTGCTGCTTGATTGTACTATAGGTGTGAGAGCCTAGGCTCTGATACCAACCTGTAACGCCCCGATCCTACGAATACGGGGACGTCACTGCGACGTATATACGTAGGTCGGAAAGTGCCCCCAAGTATATACGCTAAGCATTTAGTACAACAAAGATCAGAGTACACGACAAAGCGTGGTATCCATACATATGCCAACATAAAGGTACAAGTACAAGTCATCACAAAATATGATAAAATATTACACATTACATGTATCTTTTATCACAACCAAGTTCAAAAGCAAAAGATACAATATAAACACAAAATGCTCACGAGTAGGATGAAGATCCCGTGAGTCAAAATGATTAGGTCTGGCACGAAGAACAGGAACTAATCTGCCTGCTCACTAAAGAAAGCTTGATCCTCTGTGGATGGCTCCACTTCGATCCAAGCTTCAGAACCTGAATATGCAAATCCAAGGGAATCAAGATCTCATAACAAAAATCAGGCTACAGCCAAATGGCTAAGAGACATGAATAAGTAAGAGGGAACAGTATGATACATGTAAATCAGCAAGTAATAGGAGCATAAAGGGATAAGGTCTGCATATAAGGATCCACAGTTAGAATCTATTATTATTATTACTTGTCTTACTGTGATATCTAGCTATGTGACCCAGCGTCCCAGCGCACATAGATCCATATCCTAGTAAAGCAAGGTAGTTATTGGAAACCAACGGTTGTATCGACGAACTATGTTTACAGTGGATCCCGTACATGCCCGGGATAACGGTCCAGGATTGTTCCGTTGCTCGATGACGGAAACCAGCCGCTAGGCTAACAGGAGGGACTTATGTATGCCCTTATCATAATAGTACCAGTAAGGAGGGAGCAAGCACTCCCCTCGGTCCCCTGGTGGCCCACAGGTCAGACCGGAACATGAGTTGCACAACATTCCTAAAACCACTATAAACACGAACACATATCGATATCCGCATGTTTTCCCCCGACCCAATATAAGTTGGTCCATTTTATACAAAAGTCAAGTGTATCATGCTTGGTTCAAGTGATGGCATGATAAGTGGTGATATCCATTTATTAACAAGTTATGGAATGAGACTACACAATAAGAAGTCATGAAGTAACAAGAAGTAATGTCCATCAAGTAACATGTCATGAAGTACCAGTTATGAAGCATAAGCAAGGATAATATATCACATATGTATCAAGGGTACGATCCAAATTCAGAAAGAAATCAACTATAACAAACAGCCTAAATTAGTCGACTAGGTGGAATGGTTAGTCGACTAATAGTGGTCTCTAGTCGACTAACAGTCTGAATTAGTCGACTAAAACTCGGTTCCAGAGAGTTGAGATTCTGTTTCAGGGAAAGTTAGTCGACTAGGTGGAAAGGGTAGTCGACTAACAGTGACTACAAGTCGACTAACAGATACTTAAGTCAACTAAATCTGGGATACAGAGAGTTGATGTTTTATTTCAGGAAAAAGTAGTCGACTAGGGAGGAATGGTTAGTCGACTAATAGTTGTTTATAGTCGACTAACAGTCTGGATTAGTCGACTAAAACTGTGTTCCAGAAAAGGTTACGTTTCAAAAATAGATGGGTTAGTCGATTAATTCCTAGGTCAAGTCGACTAATCGTGGGGAAACAGAATACAGAACAGAATTTCTGATGGTTGTGTTTGATGGTCTAAAAACATGATTTTGATGACATATGTATACAAGATATGAAGATACAAGTATATTAGGAATTGATCAAGTCTTGGTGAGTAAAAATACTCACAAAGAACGGCTACTAGAAGCTTTACGAGTTCCGAAAAGGTTGTTGTCGACAATATCCCCAACTTGATCCTTGGCGATGTAAACGACGAAGAAAACTACGATCTCACTTCCAAAGTAGTGGTAGTTGAAGAGGAGATGGAGACTTAGGTGAGCTTTTGGAGTTGGTGGTGGAGTTTGAGAGGGAGGAGGATTTGGTGAGGGCTAAAGTCTTTGGTGAAATGAAGAAAAAGGAAAAGAAATGTAAAAGAAATGTTTATATAGGTTTTAGATTTTGTAAAGGGGTTGCAAATAATGTAATTGAGAGGGGGTTTATTGCAAATAGGAGAGGGTGAGGTGTCCCTCACTTGGCCACTTGGCTGGCCATGGGAGAGAGAGAGTAAGAGATGCATTAAATGAGGAAGTAGGTGGGAGTTGGTGGAATTTTGGAGAAAGTGGAATTATTGAAAAATTGGAAAATTTTGAGGCTTGTGAAGGAAGTAAAGGAAAATCAAGAAAAAGGGAAAAGGAAAAGAATTATAAAAAGGAAAGATATTTTCTTTGGCTTAAAATTTAAAAATGTTGAAAAGACAATTTTCCAGGTTTAAGTCGAAGATGCGAAAAACATTTCGGAAAATACCGAAATCGTCCGAAATTCAAGTATCTCGGAACGACCCGAAAATTTTACCAAAAATCAAGAATAATATTTTAAGACTCATGGTGAAATTCGTTTGAAGAAATAGTTTATAGTTTTAAAACTAAAAATCCCGGAATCAGTTATCTACCGACTCCGTTGGAATTTTCATAAATTCATAAAATTCTCAGAAAAAGTATTTAGATAGAAAATATGATTCTAAGAAATAAAGTCTAAAGGACCTTCTAGAAATTCCTAACTGTTTGTGAATTAAAAATCCGAGAATCGATCAGCGGCACTGGTCGACACCGGTTTTGAAAATATTTAATTAAATTCAGGAAAATTCCAGAAAATCATAGAAAATATATAATATTGGAAAATGATTTTTAAAACTAAAATCGGTCAAATACAGGAAGTAAATCGAAAAATACGATCAAAAAAACTGGATACGCAACTAAGTACGTATTCCGGGAACGGGGTATTACAAGCGCCATCACAAATAGCCCCTATGGAACCCAGCCAAGGCCTACAGAGAGGAAGAAGACTTCACCATTCAAAACTCTGTGGACTGTAAGATCACCTAGAGGGGGGGTGAATAGGTGATGGCTAATCTAATGGTCACTTGTGAACAAATAATGCGGAATTAAAACTAAGTTGACCAAATTAAACTTCTTTTAATTGAACACTTATGTATAACACAAGAGTGTTGCCGAATTCCCCTTGCGAGGCTCTGGACAAACTCCTCTAGATTCCCCTTGAATGGGTTGAGGTGCCGCGTTGGCTCTCTTGGTTGAATACTAGTGTTAAAACAATCCCAAGCAAGTATAGCAATTATGAGCACAAAGGTATATCATGCATATAAGAGATAAAGACTATAAAGTAATGCAAGATATAAGAGAGACAAAAAGAGTAAGAGAGCAAGAGTGAGCAATCGCAAACACAAAGGGTTTGTTTCGAGGTTCGAGCACACTTGCTCTACATCCCCGCCTTCGACACACGAAGGATTTCCACTATGCACGATCCAACCGGATCTTTCCTTGGTGCCGCAACACCTACAAGCCCTCGGACTCTCAAGTCCCTTACACACCACAAGCCCACCGGCTCGTCGAGGCCGCACCTCAAGCTACAAGTCCTCACTAGGACCCAACAACACCAAGTCCTCACTAGGACCCGAAACAAACCGCGAACACAACCGTCTGCCTTCTCAAAGAACAAAGATGAACTTTGGTGATCACAACTCTTGATCACCTAAAATCCTCTCACAATAACACTCCTATAGAATGAATAGCTCAATGGATGCTCAAGTGTTTGTGTGAGAAAGCAAGGAAAAGAATCTTTGGTGAAAAACACAAGAAAATATCTTTTACACTCTTTGATAAAACTCTCCTTTTAATTGGAAGTATTGACTCTAATTTTGTGGAGAAAAACCCTTCAGAAAGACTGGGAAAAACTAGCTCTAAGGTCTCCAAAAATCTTAGCTCAAAACAATGACAAAACCCCCTTTTATAGAGGCCAGAAAAATCTGACCGTTGGGCTCTGTCAGAGCTTCCGGTCGACCGGCCCGGTCGACCGGCAACGGTCAAAATCCGACCGTTGCAGCCTCCGGTCGACCGACCCGGTCGACCGATCAACTGGAGGAGAGAGTAAACCCTCTGTCGGTCGACCGGCCCGGTCGACCGATAATTCCCGAGAGCAAAGCTCTCTGAAGCGGTCGACCGGTCCGGTCGACCGTCCTCCAGTGCACACAGGCGTGCACGCTGTGCACGTCCGGTCGACCGACCCGGTCGACCGGCCACTGTCAGTTCTGAAAAATCAGAACTGCCAGAACCAGAAAAATGGGATTAAAGATAGGTCTTTTTGGCTTAATAAAAATCCCATAAATACTTAGAATTTCTACAAAAATAGTTTTATGATATAGAAACATGCTTGCACAAAATCAAGGCATGTTTATTAAAGATTTGACTATTTTTGTAACTTGGAAATATTGGCTCATAATAAAAACTGTTTTTCTAAAACACATGTTTTTCCAAATTTTCATCAAATACAAAAACAAGATATACTTTAAGGCATAGTGTGTATGGATATGATCCACTACACAATCAAGATGAAATATCTAGTTTTTGACAATAGGCTCTAAGCATGGTTTTGGATATAAGATATGTAAACTATGAAATACCAAAATCCAAGATAAATATTTTGTCACAAAGAAAAATCTTTTTCTAAATAAAAATTCTTTTATGAAAGCAATTTTATCAAGAGTTCTATCAAGAGTGTGTGTGTGATATAGACTTGAGCAATCCACCAATCTATTCTATCCTTTACATTTTTATCTAAAACAAATAAAATTCTTATACCTAGACACAAGTCTTCATCCTCTTGAAGTCTTCACTTGAAGGCTTCTCAACTTCTTGACTTGGTCCAAATGCAATCCACCGAGCTCATCTCTAGATGTGTTCTTGATGCATAGGCTCGTGAATCAACCGGTGCTAGCTTCCAACTTGTCTTTAAATCCTTTGTTGAAGCTCCACACCTACTAAGATCTTGATAAAGAATCTGTTACTAATTAAACACAAAATCATTAGTAATCATGACTTCATGAGTTGATCATCATCAAAACTAGGGTGATAAGCCTTTGGGCCAACAATCTCCCCCTTTTTGATGATGACAAAACTCATGAAGTTATATATGCATGGATTAAAGTAAAGCTTCAAAGAAGCTCCCCCTTAACTCATGCATACCAAATAAATAATAGATATGGCAATAAAAGCACATGACATGTATGCAATGTAGGAGATGCAATCATAACAAAAATCAAATCCTGTTGCTCCTAATTGCAAGACAACATATATATGCATAAATACAAATCTTATACAACCTTAAGTAAGGAAGACAAATACTTCTCCCCCTTAAGTAAGGAAATCATGCATATATCACAAATACATCACAAATACTTCTCCCCCTTTTTGTCAATCATCAACAAAGGGTTCAAAGTAAAAGCAAATCAAAACAAATTTTTCTCCCCCTTTTTGTCAAAAACAAAAGAATCAAGAAGGGGTAAATACAAATCAACCAATAAAGATTTATATGCGATATACATTCATGAAGAGGAAGACGTTAAGTTAGCTTCCCTACAATGTGCATTGCATGAAAGAGGGATGTGAAGCCCTAATTCACACAACACAACTATGTAATGCATAGAAGGAGATGTGAAGCTCCCCCTACACACGTATATCATATAAAGAAGAGATGTTAAGCTCCTCAATTTATAATATACTCAACATGAATCTATATGTAAGAGAGATGTTAAGCTCTCCTTGCATATAGGAAATACAAAACAAAACATTTTTTTTTTAATTTATTCTTTATCAAAACAAAATTTTGAACTTTTCTCAATAAAACAAATTTTGAACCAATCATAATTTTTTAATTTTGATACCAATAGAAAATAGCACTTGAAGATGTGTGATATCAAGTTATCATTGCAAAATCTTTTAATGTTTCAAACATATTGATATCAATTGTAATCATATAACAAATTTGAAGTTGAAGCAAATTGATACCAAATGAAAGATCTAAAATAAAATCTTTTTATTTTTCATAAGCTTATGCATAGTTAATATAAGGTGTTAACTTAACTTAGCATAAACTTTTTGTGCTTTTAAGAATCAATTGTAAAGAAAGCACATGAAAATCGTATATATGTATGTGAATAGATAAGACCAATTTGAAAATTAGGGCATACATATATAGGAACCAAAATGTGAGTAATATACCAATTGTAAAATTAACATTGTAAGTCATGTATATACTCATAACCAAAATTGGTAGGTTTTAAAAATAGTTATGTCTAAGCACTACCAAATTTGAAGAATAAATAACTAGTTATAAATAATTTTTGAAAAACTAGTTAAAGATCCTTCACAAGCATGAAATCATATGTTATTCATGAATTATACTAAATACATACAAGTTTAAGCACTCATAGTCCATAAAGCTCAAAAATTATCTTTTATCATAAAAGATGAGTGTTCAAAGGTTATGTAAATGGTATTTTCATGAAAATAGAAAGTGAAGCATGAATCTCATGAAAATCTTATTTTTCATCTTAAAACAAATCATATATTTTTCATAAAGCAATACTAAATACACAAAGATTTAATCACTCATGGTCTATAAAGCTCAAAATATTTTGTATCATAAAGATGAGTGTTCAAAGGATCATGTAAATAGTATTTTTATGAAAGTAGTCATTCAAGCTCAAAAAGATCATAAATCACATTTTGTTTTACACATGTTTTAATCTTTAATACAAATCAAAAACATGAAAAATCATCAATTTTTTTTATTATTTATTTAAAATACTAATCTTCATGGTATATGTATGATTTATCCAATTCTAACAATATGCATACATATCCCAAATATGAAAAGAGTCCAATATATATTGCATGAAGGCAAATGACTCAAGGGTATACATGTATATTTATTAGATTTGAATTAAACACACATATACATGAAGTAAGATTAAGGATAGGCATAACAAGTATAAATGACCGAATCATCAAAACTAGCCTATACACATGCATATAGTGGATACAAATGAGCATGAAGTTCAAATATATATGAGTCAATTGTAGTTCACTATTCATATATGTATAAATGCAAGTTTTGACACATTCTACATTTAAGCATGTAAATGCCACATGAAGCACCAAAAAAATATGAACATGCTATATGATACATGAAATTAAAAAGCATGTACATAAATGAAATAGGAGTTTAGAATTTGTTACCAACTTCAAGGCTCCTAGCATGGTGGTTGACCCACCAAAGCTCCTTGATAGCGATGCAACCCAAAAGTATGTCCATCATGTCCAAGTGCATCCACTACCAAGGTACCATCCCTCTCACGTTTTGTGAGAGCCCTCACCTACATCACAAGCAAAAGGTGGGGATTTTGGTACCCATATTTTCTTGGGTCCTATGGGGTTAGTCTTGTAAGGAACCCAAGCATTTTTATTTTTATCAAAAATAAGAACATTTAACCTTTCATAACAAAATTTTGCTAAATGGCCTTTGCGGCCACAATGTGTACATATGTACACCTTAGCATACTTATGAGTGGGAGTGTGAGCATGATGTGCATCATAAGCATGTGCATGATGTGAATGTGCATGAGTATGAGGAACTTGTTTCTTTTGAAACAAGGATTCCAATCTAGTATGATTAAATGCACATGAGCTCAAATTAGAGCTCAAATTATCAATTTTATTTTTCAACTTTTTAATCTCATTTTGATCAATGTGTGCATGAGAAGTATGATGAGATATATGATCAATTTTCTTTTTCTTTTGAGAAACAAAATCTTTTTTTTTTCACATAGTTTTCTTTTTAAAGATTTATTCTCTTGAAAAACAACTTCTTTTTGTTTTTCCACCATATCAATTTTATTTTTCAAATCAATGTTTCCTTTACATAAATTATTTAATTTAGACATAAGGGAAACATTCTCATTTTTCAAAAACTCATTTTCTTTTTCTAAGCATGCCATTTTATTTTCTAATAAATCTTTATCATTAAGCATGGCATCAAAATTCTTTTTCAAAATTTTATTATCTTTTTCTAAACATGCAATGTTACTTCTAAAAGAGTCATGTTCTACATGCATGCAATCAAGTTCCTTTTTCAAATTTTTATTTTTCTTTTTAATCATGTCATATTTTTCAAGCACAAGATGACAAAAGGTAGCAAGATCATCATATGACATGTCTACATCCTCATCATCGGATTCGGTGTTTACCTCAAGGGGGTTATCCCCTTGGACCATGTAGCATACGTTGGAGGTGTCGCTCCCAACGTCCGAATCGCTCCCGGCATAATATAGATCCTTTTCGCCAAGGGAGGTGATGATGTTCCAAGCTACAAAAGCCGATTCAATGTTAGAAACCCTAGATAAATAATCATCATTTAGGGTACATTTAAGAGCATGAAGGGCTTTTGCATTAGCCTCAATGTACTTGCTATTTGAACAATAATCATTATTAGTAGTAGAAAGATAAGCATGAATTCCTAAGGCCTTGAGGTACAATGACATCTTAACCTTCTAAGTTTGGATGTTAAGAATATCAAAGGTGGGTGGTGACATGAAGTCCATGGTGAGGTGTGTGTGTACAAAAATATTGTGATTAGCCTAAAAGGAGGATCTTTAACTCTTAGGTTGTTAGACCCAATATCAAGAGCACTAGCTCTGATACCAATTGTAAGATCACCTAGAGGGGGGGTGAATAGGTGATGGCTAATCTAATGGTCACTTGTGAACAAATAATGCGGAATTAAAACTAAGTTGACCAAATTAAACTTCTTTTAATTGAACACTTATGTATAACACAAGAGTGTTGCCGAATTCCCCTTGCGAGGCTCTGGACAAACTCCTCTAGATTCCCCTTGAATGGGTTGAGGTGCCGCGTTGGCTCTCTTGGTTGAATACTAGTGTTAAAACAATCCCAAGCAAGTATAGCAATTATGAGCACAAAGGTATATCATGCATATAAGAGATAAAGACTATAAAGTAATGCAAGATATAAGAGAGACAAAAAGAGTAAGAGAGCAAGAGTGAGCAATCGCAAACACAAAGGGTTTGTTTCGAGGTTCGAGCACACTTGCTCTACATCCCCGCCTTCGACACACGAATGATTTCCACTATGCACGATCCAACCGGATCTCTCCTTGGTGCCGCAACACCTACAAGCCCTCGGACTCTCAAGTCCCTTACACACCACAAGCCCACCGGCTTGTCGAGGCCGCACCTCAAGCTACAAGTCCTCACTAGGACCCAACAACACCAAGTCCTCACTAGGACCCGAAACAAACCGCGAACACAACCGTCCGCCTTCTCAAAGAACAAAGATGAACTTTGGTGATCACAACTCTTGATCACCTAAAATCCTCTCACAATAACACTCCTATAGAATGAATAGCTCAATGGATGCTCAAGTGTTTGTGTGAGAAAGCAAGGAAAAGAATCTTTGGTGAAAAACACAAGAAAATCTCTTTTACACTCTTTGATAAAACTCTCCTTTTAATTGGAAGTATTGACTCTAATTTTGTGGAGAAAAACCCTTCAGAAAGACTGGGAAAAACTAGCTCTAAGGTCTCCAAAAATCTTAGCTCAAAACAATGACAAAACCCCCTTTTATAGAGGCCAGAAAAATCTGACCGTTGGGCTCTGTCAGAGCTTCCGGTCGACCGGCCCGGTCGACCGGCAACGGTCAAAATCCGACCGTTGCAGCCTCCAGTCGACCGACCCGGTCGACCGATCAACTGGAGGAGAGAGTAAACCCTCTGTCGGTCGACCGGCCCGGTCGACCGATAATTCCCGAGAGCAAAGCTCTCTAAAGCGGTCGACCGGTCCGGTCGACCGTCCTCCAGTGCACACAGGCGTGCACGCTGTGCACGTCCGGTCGACCGACCCGGTCGACCGGCCACTGTCAGTTCTGAAAAATCAGAACTGCCAGAACCAGAAAAATGGGATTAAAGATAGGTCTTTTTGGCTTAATAAAAATCCCATAAATACTTAGAATTTCTACAAAAATAGTTTTATGATATAGAAACATGCTTGCACAAAATCAAGGCATGTTTATTAAAGATTTGACTATTTTTGTAACTTGGAAATATTGGCTCATAATAAAAACTGTTTTTCTAAAACACATGTTTTTCCAAATTTTCATCAAATACAAAAACAAGATATACTTTAAGGCATAGTGTGTATGGATATGATCCACTACACAATCAAGATGAAATATCTAGTTTTTGACAATAGACTCTAAGCATGGTTTTGGATATAAGATATGTAAACTATGAAATACCAAAATCCAAGATAAATATTTTGTCACAAAGAAAAATCTTTTTCTAAATAAAAATTCTTTTATGAAAGCAATTTTATCAAGAGTTCTATCAAGAGTGTGTGTGTGATATAGACTTGAGCAATCCACCAATCTATTCTATCCTTTACATTTTTATCTAAAACAAATAAAATTCTTATACCTAGACACAAGTCTTCATCCTCTTGAAGTCTTCACTTGAAGGCTTCTCAACTTCTTGACTTGGTCCAAATGCAATCCACCGAGCTCATCTCTAGATGTGTTCTTGATGCATAGGCTCGTGAATCAACCGGTGCTAGCTTCCAACTTGTCTTTAAATCCTTTGTTGAAGCTCCACACCTACTAAGATCTTGATAAAGAATCTGTCACTAATTAAACACAAAATCATTAGTAATCATGACTTCATGAGTTGATTATCATCAAAACTAGGGTGATAAGCCTTTGGGCCAACATGGACCATATCTTCAGCGTTGTCAAGGATCAAAACTGTGTGAGGCGCTCAAGTCTATTCCCACCTAACCTGAAGGGGTCGGGTGCTGGAGAACACTGCGTTGTCCATGATAGAATGGGACATCATACTATTGATTGCTGCTCTCTTAGGAGACAGCTCTGGAGCTAGTAATTGAGGGAATTTTAAAGAGTTAATCCTCAACCCCAAGCAGGCCTCAATGATAAAAGTGCAAAGGAAGGTGAACCAGGCTCCACAGCAAGAGAGTCAGGTCAACCAGTCTCTCATCCATATCAAGAAGTAAACACCATCTTCAACACTTTTTTGATAGAAAGCACCATGGCCAAGGAGCAGGCCATCTACATCAATGAGGCTTATAGGATCAAATACCCTACAATGGTGACAGATCCACCTCTAACTCCGAGTAGACAAATCTCGTTCTCAAACAAAAACGCCATGGTTGTGCACTTCTCACACAATGATTCCCTAATCATCACCATGATCATCGGTAACTGTCGAGTATCCAAAGTTCTGGTTGATGGAGGAAACTCCATCAACATCCTATATGGAGGCACCCTGAAAAGGATAAAAGACACACTGGAGATCACCCGAGTAACGATCAACCCTTAAACCCAGTCTCATTTGTATGAGTTTCACGGGAATGAGATACATTCACCGTGCACGGTTGCACTTTCAGTACACTAATCCATGCAACGTCATCATGGAGTTCTACGTAGTTGACATGGAATCTCCTCATAATGTGATCCTGGGGAAGCCGTGGCTCCACATGATGAAAGTCGTCCCATCCACCTATCACTAACTGGTACGGTATCCCACTCTGACTGGAATGCCTGAGTAAGAGGGGACTAAGCCATGTCCAGGACCATATCCACCATTACTAGGAAGAAGTATGGCTGAAACCAAGGACCAAGAAGGCAGTCTCCGATGAAGACCTCCCCACGAGAAAGAAGAAGCAGATTGCCACACAATAGCAATTGCAAAGCGGCGAGAGCCAAGATCCCGGCTCCTCCACCAAGTCGGAAGCTCCAGACAGCAAGTTGGAGAAGGAAGCCGAGCTATTTCATGCAGACCCCCATCATCCAGAACGAGTTCTCTAGATCAGTATAAAACTAATTGTCCATGAGAAGACTCAACTCCAGAAGTTCCTTTTCGAGAACCTAGATGTGTTCACATGGTCCCTCACAGACATGCCCAGAGTCGACCCATTTATCAAATGCCACAAGCTGTCTATCCGCCCCGAGGCTAAACCAGAGCAAAAACAATGAAAGAACGTGGAGCGTCTCTAGGCACTCAGTGATGAAGTTGACCGATTGCTCAAGGATGGTTTCATCTGAGAAACTCTTTCCCAGAATGGCTTGCCAACTCGATTCTAGTAAAGAAGAAGAATGGGAAGTGAGGGGGCACACGTTGACTTCACAGGTCTCAACAAAGCATGTTCCAAGGACAGTTTCCCACTACCCAATATAGATCAGATGGTCAACGCAATAATGGGTCATGAGCAGCTCAACTTTATAGATGCCTACTTCAGGTACAATCAAATCAAGATGCACCCACGAGACGAGGACAATATGACTTCACCACTGGCCACGTCATCTACTACCACAGAGTAATATCTTTCAGGATGAAGAACGTCATATCCATCTTCTAGCGGGTAGTCAATGAGGTCTTCAAGAAGCTGATAGGGCACATAATGGAGAGATAGGGCACATAATGGATATATACGTCGATAATATACTCGTGAAGAGTCTCGAGCGCTCGGACCATGTACAGCATTCGCTCTCCTCTGGAAATATAGTATGAAGGTCAACTGTGAATTGCACCTTCAGAATAGCTTCCGGCAATTTTCTCGTGTATCTGGTCACTCAGCGGGGAATTGAAGTCGACCCCAGTCAAACAACCATAATACTAGAGATGAAATCTCCTACTTGCATTAAGTAAGTCCAAATTCTTAACGGATGCCTCACTGCCCTCAACTGGTTCCTTAGCAGGTCAACTGACAAATGCAAGCTCTTCTTTCAGGCCATCAAGAAAAATGGAACTGACTTTCGTTAGGACGAACAGAGTGAAGCAGCATTTCAGAGTCTGAAGGCTCATCTGGCGTCTCCACTATTCCTATCCAAACATCTTTCTGACGAAACATTGTTTCTCTACCTCGTAGTCTTTGACACTGTTGTGAGCGTATTTTTGGCTCATGAGGATAAAGGTGTTCAAAAGCTAATCTATTATGTCACAAGTCTTTGATCGACGCCCAAACAAGGTACACGAGGATTAAAAAGCTAATTTCCCTCTCTTTGTCACTATGAGGAAGTTGAAACATCACTTTTAATCCATTCCTATTGTCGTATTGACAGAATATCCTCTGAGAACTATAGTAAAGAATCCTAAGGCCACCGAAAAAATAGTAAAGTGGATCACAGAGATCATACCCCTCGGAGTCACATTCGAGCCGAGGACAGTAATCAAGGGGCAAGTCTTGGTGGACTTCATTGCAAAACTCACACCAGGACCTCCACCGCAAATAACCTCTTGAAAGGGTAGATCCTAAACAAAGGAGCATCAAATGGTGGGGGTGCGGAATTGGGATAGTCCTGACCATCCCAGAGGGATCCATAATCGAGCAATCCTACACTTTTAGATTTGGCACCACCAATAATGAGGAGGAGTACAAAGCAGTCATCCGGTTCTCAAGATGGCGGCTACAATCGGGATCGCAGAGCTTGAGGTTCATTGTGGCTCGCTACTCATAGTGAGCCAAGTTAACATAGAATACACAACTAAAGATGATCAAATGGTCGCGTACCTGAAGATCGTTACCACCTGAAAATCTAATTCTCCCATTGCAACTTCATTCAGGTCTCGAGATTCGAGAACAGTGACGCTGACTCCCTGGCAACGCTAACATCAGCTGTCGACTTTCAATTCCGATGCGGGATCCCCATCGAGTTCATCCCGAAGCCAAGTATCCACAAGTCCGATGAGGAAGTATTACATCTAGATGCTTCTCTAGGCTGGAGGGATCCTATCACATCCTATCTCAAAAATAGGACACTCCCCAACGACAAGGCTTAAGCTTAGAAGTTGCAGCATCTCGCTACCAGACTTATTCCAAACTGTACCCTGACCCATACTTGAGATGCCTCAGTCTGGAGGAAGCCAGAAGAGTATTGCAGGAGATCTATGATAGTGATTGTGGGAACCATGTGGGATACAGATCTCTCACTCACAAAGTCATCAACCAGGGGTATTATTGGCTCAAGATGTTTGATGATGACAAGGAATATGTAAATAAATGTCTGCAGTGCCGGAGATTCGCTCCTTCAAATAGACCAAGCACGGACTCCACACTCTGCGGAGTCCCTGACCCTTCATGTAGTGGGGGCTAAATGTGGTGGGCCCTCTTCCCTGGGCGCTATATAGTTCAGATTCCTACAAGTAGCCACAGACTACTTCACCAAGTGGGTGGAAGTGGTGCCACTCTCCAACGTCATGGGACAACATATAGTCAAATTCCTCTGGAAAAACATCATATGTTACTTTGGGCTCCCTCATAACATCATCCCCGACAATAGGATGAACTTTGGCAACAAGCAGACGGTAAGCTTCTATGCCAATTACAAATCACTCACCAATTCTCCACCCCTACTATCCACAAGGCAATGGCTAGACCGAGATCAGCAATCATACCATCCTCGATAGTCTATGCAAAAATCTAGACAAAGCAAAGGGGAAGTGAGTAGAGAGACTCTCCAGAATGCTATGGGGGTATCAGACCGCCAAACGTGTCCCAACGGGTGAGACCCCGTTCTCTCTAACTTACGGGACAAAGGCCATCATTCCAATCGATATTTACATGCCAACATTCTAAACTAAAGAAATCAATTCGGATCAAAATGTCGCCCAACTTCGCCTAGCAGATTAGTCAGAAGAAAGGCGATGACAAGCTCAGGTCCGCATTGTCACTTAACAACAGCAGATCAAAGCCGCTCATCACAAGAAGGTGAAGGCTCACGAATTTCGAGTTGGTGATTTGGTTCTAAAGCGCATCATCCAGAGCACCAAGGAGAAAAAACAGGAAAGTTTAGGCCAAGCTGGGAAGGACCATACACTGTGGTCACCAGAGATGGCAATGGTTCATAGACCTTAATCGATCAAAATGAAAAGACAATCGAAAGCAAGGGACTCTTTTCATTTGAAACGATACTATGTATGATCCTATTATATTCATTGAAAATGTTTGCAATTATGCACCATCTCCTTCCCTACAAACTCGAAAATGCATCTAAAATCCTATATCTGATCCTCACCCTAACGGCTCAGACCCATATAGAGTCACTTCTGAATGACAGAAACGCTCCTGATGGTCGCCCTTACATCCTATTTGAGTCCTCACCCTGAGGCTCAGACCTTTACGAAGTCACTCCTGAATGACGAAAGTACTCCTGATGGTCACCCTTACAACCTATATGATGTCCTTACCCTGATGGCTCAAACCTATACAAAGTCACTCTTGAAAGACGAAAACGCTTCTGATGGTCGCTCTTACTGCCTATATTAGATCCTCACCCTGACGGCTAGACCTACACTGAGGTTCTACTGAAAGACGAATGCGCTCCTAACGGTCACTCTGACAGCCTATATTTGGTCCTCACTCTAACTACTAGACCTGCATGGAATCTATCTTGAAAGGTGAAAGCGTTGTTGATGGTCACTCTGACAGCTTATATCAGGTTCTCACTCTAACGGCTAGACTTACACGAAGGCTCTTCTGAAAGACAAAAGCACTCCTGATGGTCACTCTGACATCCTATGTCTAATTCTCACCATGATGGCTCAGACCTATATGGAGTCACTCCTCAATGACGAAAGCGCTCTTGATGGCTGCTCTGACAGCTTATATCGTGTCCTTACCCTGACGGCTCAGACCTATACGGAGTCACTCCTCAATGACGAAAGTGCTCCTGATAATTGCTTTTATAGCCTATATTGGGTTCTTACCCTTACGACTCAGATTTACAAGGAAGCTCTCCTAAAAGACACAAGTGCTCCTGACGGTCACTCATACAGCCTATATTGGGTCCTCACCCTGATGGCTAAGCCTACAAGGAGACTCTCCTAAAAGATGAAAGTCCTCCTAATGGTTCCTATAACCTACATCAAACTCTCGCCCTGACAACTAAAAGGCATTGTGGAGACATCAAAATGAATCACCCAGGAGTTAAGCTCTGACAACAGTCAAGTCTACAACTGTCGATCTGCGTCCTAACTTTCACCTCTCGGGTTGAACACAATCAAACAAATGCAATGAGCACAAAAACACGCAGAAAAGGAAAGACTCAGAATTGAAGGAACCATTACAAGTTTATTACACATATATTATAGCAAAAGGAGTACAAGTGCCAACAAGCTGGCTACTGCCTCCGCCTCTCACTTTGTCCCGGCCCAGTTCAACTCGAAAAGTGTGACTCCAGCTCAATTCAAATCAGAGATCCTAGCGATCATTCAATTGCACTACTTATGCTTACAGATCCGCAACCTCACGCTCGCGGCGCTGTAAACTCAGTTCCAATTGTTGGACCTTTCCATTGAGCTTAAGTTTTTCTTTAATGTTCTGTGCCTCTCGTGATTGAAGTGAATTGATCGCCGACTGCCTCTCATGGATAATATCGGCTACCCCGAGGCATTTTCCATCCCCTTCTTCAGTACCTCCACCTTTTCCAGGAGAGCCTTAGACAGTTCGAATTTCTCCTTTTTCAGCACCTTCAGAGCCTCAGACAACTTGAGATTCTCCTTCTTCAGCTCCTTCAGTTGTCGGGCTTGCTCCGTCCATTTATTCATCCATTTGGACAGCTGGTCCTAGAGGTCGCTCGCCTTTGACAGATGGCAGTCCATCTCGCAGTCCAACAGATAAATGAGGCAATCGTGCAACATGATCTCCATGGAAGAGGAAGACCGGGGCATCAATCGAAAGCGTCTCCTCGCCACTCTCTCGCATCGGGATCTGGGCTCCTCTTTGAAACCTAGGTCGGGACCCTCATCTGAATCTTCAACGTCATCAAAATCGGAGTCATCTGAGATCTCAACGGGCTCTTCCATAAGCCTGATACCCGTGGATCTACTTCTCACTTAACTTCCAAGATCTGGAGCCCCACATCATCAACACCCCCGAGTGGGTCTGACTGGGCCTAGGAAGATTCCTTAGGAGGCGAGGGTCATATCTTCCACATCCTCTCAACCTACAACAGATAACAGAATGTCAAGATAGAAAACAGTCCAAAGTTTGAGAAATTCAGGCATTGAGCAAAAATTTTCTATCCACTATTGATGAAGAAAATTATAGAATAAAATCAGAGAAACACAATTCGCTCAAGCACTCACGATGTCGTGAGGCATCTCAGCAGCTCTGAAAGCAGGATTTGCCTCGAAGTCTCGTCAGGCTTTAGCCAGCTGACCCTCTGCAGAAGCTTCGCTTGTTGGAGGATCTCGAGAAGCTCCAACCATCGTTGTTGTGGTAGAGGTGTCTGGAATTGAAGGAGCATGGGTGGCCAAGAGTTCCACCATTCCTTGGTCGGTGCGTAGGCTCCCAACCTGAGAGTATCTTGATGGTTTACCCTGCGCCCCATCATTATACCCATCTTGGTACTTTATGAGCTTGAAGACCTTGACCTCTTTCTACAAGCTAGCCACGTCCTCATCTTCCTGCTTCTCGGCCTCCACCTTATCAACAAACATCTACTTTAACTCACGCAGAAGGCCATCCTTCTCACTCTGAAAGGCGATTCTCACATGGTCGAGCTCAGCATTGACGCCTTCGGCCAGCCGATTCGCAGCTTCCAGCCTTTGGGAGGCCGCCTAGAGTTTGAAGTCTTTCTTCTCCAGCTCTGAATCCTTCTTCTCAAGCTTCTTCTGAGCTTGGGACAGTTCCTGCCACAGCACCGACTCTGTCGCCTGGAACTCCATCCGGTGTCAAATCCAATTCACCCTCCTGATTTTGTTGGGTCACCAATTTGCGGTCCAAGTCAGCCTGGAGCCTAGCAAGCTTCTCATCGCCAACCTCTTCTTGGTGAACAAGGTTTCAGTCTTTCTCTGCAAGTTAACATTAGCCCTCTTCTTCTCCTTCAGGGCGACCTGCTGACTGTACAAGAATTTGATAGTGAACATGACATTCTGCAAAAGAAGAGATCTGATTGAGCTACATAATTACCAGAAGATAAAGTACAGTTTGAATCTACCCGGAAGATCTTATTCTCTTGCATTCTCTGATGGTCCCTCCATGGGAGCACCTTGAACTCCTCCAATCCTTGAAGGAAATCACCATGCCAGAGGGCCACCTTGTTGTCTCCTTTCCGTAGAAGCAAACTCAGCCTAGAGCTCGTCCTCAAGGGTCCAGAGTTGTTATCAGGGAGGGGGCCAACCCTGAGGTCCCCGAGGTTGCAGCAGCAGTGCCGACCTCGCCGACTTTCGTCACTCCAAGTGCTGACTCCTCCGTCAGAGGCACAAACCCAAAAGTATTCTCTGAGGGCACCGCCTCTACAAGGACTTCGATCTTGAAGGTATCCTCTTGGGCACCGCCTCTCCGAGGACTTCGATGTTAGAGTCTACTAGATAGAAAAGATCGAGAGGATCGTGGGACTCCAGCTGCCCTATTACGTTGGGAGGGGCTTCCTGCATGGCTCCGCCTTCCTCGATTAGAACCTCTGCCCTTGTAGCCATCATCCTCTCCAACTTCTCAATATCGGAGTCATAGTCGATCCGGCGTCTCTTCTGCAAAATAAATGTTAGATCCATGAAAATAAAATAATGAAGAGTTCGGAGCCAAATCAACACTTACTCTCCCAGGGATCTGAGGTTGAGGAGAAGATTATGTGGTTCCCTACCTTCAGCCACTCTGCTCGAGCTAGGTGCTTCTTGAGTCGCATATCAGGCTCCGGAGTCATACCTTTTCGACTAAGAATCTACCTCCCCTGATGAGATATCGCTCGCAGGAATGCTCCCTTTCCTGGTGGCAGGAGCCGGCACCTCGTTATCTCTACCTGATGCCGAGGGTCTCGGAACGGTTAAGGGCACGAAGGGCAATAGTCATAATTGAGTCGGTACGGCTTTCAGATCCTCTCCTGCATCTCATTAGAGATCGGTGCTTCCCCCGTAGGGGGTGAACCCCTATTTTACACGGTCGGGACGCGCACATAGTCCTTAGCTTGGGCAGCCTCCTAGGGACCAGAGATGCAAATGATGGATCACGCCACCCATAGTCCTTATCCACTAGGTTGATGATCAACCTGTCGCATCCACTCTGAGGAGCGAAGAAGTGAGCATCTTGATAAGACTTCATCATCATGCAGGTGGCGCAGAATTCCTCGATCTCGTATTTATCAGGTTAAAAGGTAGCACAGAGGGCTTCAAAGCCCAAAACAGTTCGCCTGGCCCATGATGTCAACTATGATGGTGGAACCTTGAGAAGGCCAAGATGTCGCAAAAAAAAAGGAGTCAGTGGAAGCTTCACCCCCAAAGCCAAGGTCTGGGGGTGGAAGTATGCACCATCCGTAGGAGGCGACACCACGACATCCGTCTTAGGTGATGAGATGGCCCAATCCCGCAGGTATAGGGACGCTACTGCGACATACATACGCAGGGCGAAAATACCCTTACATATATACGCAAACATCAGTACATGCAAGAATCAGAGTGCAGAAGCACGATGATGATATACATTCCAATAATACTGTACAAGTACACCGTCATCACTGAGTGTGATACAATATTATAAGAATATTACATCACCAAGAGGTATAAAAGTATGATTACAAAGCATGAAAAAGGCTGGAAGATACTTACGAGATACAAACGGGGATCTCGCAAGCCGGTCAAGAGAGGGCAAGTGGGGAATAGGCTATGACTGATCTGTTTGCTCCATATGAAATGTCTGATCTTCCGCTGAAGGATCCGCTCTGGGCTAAGTTATGATCATACTTTTAGTGTTCGGGCTAAAAGTATGATCATATAAACCCAACCCGCGAGCTACTCAAACCTGCTTCTAAACCTAGTAAAGGTAATTTTACATATAAATCCCTTGCAATTTCTAATAATTTCACTTTAGAGCTTTTTATTACATATGTAACCCATTTCTATTACTTTTAGTGTTCGGGCGATATTTGAAGTATCTGATATCCGATCTGGATGATTCTGGAACCGTTATGATCGTGGGGATAGAGAGCTACTTTCTCATGGCCAGTTTGTGAGTGTTTTTCTTTTATAAATTATAGTTATCATAGTTAATTAAATTGGTTGGATGTTTTATCACATAAATCGTGTTTATCGGTTAATCATTGTAAATATTGTTTAATAAATTGTAATTATTAGAATATCAGTGTAAATAAAATATTCATGATTATTCTTTAAACATAATCAATATCATAATAATGATTTATTTTGTTTCTTTAATTATTATAAAATATAGACAACTTGTCTACATACCGGGATTCATAAGTTAATAATGTTACAAAGTAAATGAACTAATAAATTGATAATTAAAATAAATAAATGTATGTAATAATTTTATAATCTTGATCATAATAATAATATTGTAACCGTTATTACAAATAGGGATATCTGGTACTCGATTATATGGTATGATCACCTGTACCTGCCTCATACTAGACACCGTTACTACATGTACCTGTAATCGTTACCCGAACATTCTACTAAGTTGGATATTGTTATATACCCATTACACTAGATATTGTTATGCACACATTACACTAGATATTGTTATTCACATATACTGATACACCGACACTGTTACTGCATGTTATTGAATCACTGATACACAGATAAGTTAATACACTGGATACTGTTACACAGATACTCTGTACGCTATTATTCCATGTTTATACCACTGTTACATAGATTCACTAGTATACATGCATTGATTGTCTCTATATTCCTGTTGCATGGATTACTGTATATATTGTATGACTTATTACTCATGAATACTTTTGTATTCCCATTACATATTTATTTCCCGTTACTGATATTGATATTCTCGTTATTCGACATGAGTGCTGTTGATATGTTATTTGTGAAACTAAGTACCACGTGGATTCAAGCCATGGGGGCCACCTCTAGAATCTCACATCTCTTGTTTTTCGTTTCCAGTTATCTTGTTCTATGTTATCAACAGAGCTCAGGTCCTATTATCATGTTACATGTATCATGCACTGTACTTGTTCTTGCTACGCTGTGTACTGTAATATAATAAAGATAACTTGGGGATGAAGGAGACTTGATGGTTGGTTAGATCTTATCGGGTAGATATACTGGATCCATATTTATCCCACTGCAGGGGATGGTAGCACTGCCTACCGATTGTAAATAGCTCCATGAGCTCCCGTTTCCCGTTTCGTGCTCCCTTTTAGCGGAGGGCCCTGGTCTCAGCAACCAGGGGACCGTCTAAGGCCGTGATCCCGGGTATGCACGGGATACACCTACCCGATAAGAGCTCCTTGACCATTGGGTTTCCAATTAACATAATAAAATGGTATAAACAATAGTCACGTCGGGAACACTTATTATTTGGTCACTCTCTCGTTTGGATAATGGTACCCATATGCTATGTCCGGATGGGTTCAAGTAGAGTGCGGGCTCCAATATGAGCTACCATTGGTATGGGACACTAGAAGAGATTGATTAAAATACCATATGGTACTAATTGTTATTATTGTATAAATCACCTGACATGCTCGACACATGTATGTTATTGTCCCCTTTATATTTGTTACTATTCCTGATATGTTATCCACAATCATGTCACATTTATACCTTATTACACTTCTTGATATTTGTTTTACTCCATGTGGTAACATACTATTCATATATATATATATATATATATATATATATATATATATATATATATTATATAATATATATATATATATATATTATATATATATATATTATATATTATATATATATATATATATATATATATATATATATATATATATATGTATACTCTACATTGCATATATTCTACTTTATGTATACGTTGCAGACTTCATTACTATATATGCGCAACATAGTAGTATAGTTATATTGCATGATGCATATCTGCATGTTCATTTCCATCACATCATCACTATACAACAATATTTATTATAAAAAACTGGATAATACTGTAGACATGACCCGATGATAACATGTTAGGCAGTGATGGTATTAAAATATGACATTTTTATATTTCTACTGTTTATTAAATACCTACTATATGGTATCACTGACACAGAATCATTTATTATATATTATTATCGTGCATGTAGTACTATAGTACATATTACTGCTTCCTTCATTTTACCAGTTACTAGGTCGCTTTCTGACGTCCTAATTTTGCGTGCCCAGTTGGTAATCTGAGATATCGCAGTATCAGATATTACACTGGATACACATAGGGGACTCGTCACCTATACGATTCATAGGTATCTTCATTATTTTATCTTATTTCCTTATTTCTCCATTTTTCTTTATCTATCATGCTCACTGATCTTTTCTGTAGGTATTCTTGTACTTATTTAATGCTAGAACTCTTGTGTATAAGGAACCTATTCCCTGTACTGAGACTTAGCATACGTACGTAAGGGTATCTCCGCCCTGCGTATGTACGTCGCCATAATATCCCCGTATCCGTGGGATCGGGGCGTTATAGAGGAAGTAGAGAAAGAAGGAAAGAGAGGAGGAGAAGAGATGACCGGCGGCCATCGAGGAGGGCCGGTGGCTGGCGCGGCCAAATGGCAGGCCTAGGGTGAGGGTGGATGGATGGAGATGATGGTGGTGATAAGGTGGGTTGGTGAGTGTAGGAGTGGAGGGGAGTGGTGGTGCTCTTGGGGGTGGTAGCCGACCCAAATGGAGGAGGAGGAGGAGGTTAAGATGGTGGTGATGGTAGGGGATGATGGTGGAAGAAAAGAGGAGAAAGAAGATAATGGTAAAAATGGAGTAGTGAAGGTGGAGAAGATGTTGGGTTGTGAGCTGAAGAAGAAGAGGGGTGATGGAGGTGGCAGTGTTGGAGCATGCTGGCGGCGATGCACGGCAGCCTGGGCGGGGCTCCGATGGTCGGGGACGGCTGGTGGAGAAGAGAAGGGTGTAAGAGGGGGTGAGGAGTGGAGATGAGAGAGAGAGAGAGAAGTGTGAGAGGGAGAGAGAGAAAGGGAGGAGGAGGTCGGCGATGGGTTGGTACATCCGGCGTTAGCCGACCTAGTGGCCAGAGGTGGGGCTGCAGGAGGGAGTAAGGGAGAGAGGGGAAAGGAGAAGAGAGATAAAAAAGAAAGAGAAAGAGAAATAGAGATAGGAAGAGAGATAGGAGAGAAATGATGGGATAGGGTAGGGTTGGCAGATGAGGAGAAGGGGATGATGGTATGGAGATAGGTTGGCTACATGGGGAGGAGAAAAGAAAAGAAAAAGAAAGGAAGAAAAGAAAGAAAGGAGAGAAACAAGAAAAATAGTAATATTATATTTGATCAAATTTTGACTAATTCAAAAAAATTCTCAAAAATTCTTTAAAATAAAAATATTATCCTGAGGAATGTTATGAAATCAAATTTAAGAAATTCAATCCGGTTTGTGAATTAAAAAAATTTTGAAATCGATCGGCGATAATAATCGACACTGGATCCAGGAGGTTTGCAAATTAAATCAGAAAAATTTTAAAAAAATATAAAAGAATCAAAAATGTTGAAAATTAATATCTAAAACTGAAATAGGTCCAGTCTAACTATCAGAAAGGTCAAATCATGTAGTTACACTGTATGAAAGATATCAGGTCCTGGGTTCAGACTCGGGCTGGCTCTGAGTCCACAAGACACAGGTCTGACACCAAATAATAAGAATAATAATACAAAAATAAATATATGGTAAAATAAGAAAAATACGAGCAAAAATTGGGACACGTATCTAGGTATGTATTCTGAAAATATGGTGTTATAGGAGAACACCACTCCACTTCAATCCTGGATAGTAGACGAGCGACGTACATCATCAAATATTTGTTGATCTTCTTCTGGCCATGAAGAACACATGGTTTAGGATCAAAACCCATGACCCTCTCTTTTTAAGAGAGGACCTCTTTCCTTTCTCCTCCATGGCGCCTCTGCTCCTCACCTCATCTCCGGCGATGACGGATTTCCCTCTTGCCATTTCAAAAATCGATTTAGGGATTTGTATGCAAGGATTCAGAGCAAAAGAGAACGAAAAATGAAAAGGCAGAAAGCTAAAAGAAATCTATGTTTGTGAAAAGCCCACGCTTTCAAGCCCTCCCCTAATTTAAAGGGACGCGCTGAAGTCACTACAATGATAGCATATGGCCAAAACATCTTTTCGCATGCCAGCTAGCTCTAAATCCCATCCACTGCGTGAATCTCAATTCACTCTAATGGCTTCCAAACGATGACTATCTGCCCAGAGCACACTAGGATTGGACATGTGACGTGACTTTTTGCCAACCTTTACAGATGTCGTCTTAAATAAGAGTACGAAAGGGCGCCCCAACTGCTCTATAGTACTCTCAAGCTGATTTTCACGGAGCGCAAGAAGACCCCCTGACTACTTAATGGAGTGTCATATCAGAGGATGGAGTTAGTCCGCTCCCCTCCTTCTAGCTCTGGGACTCTGAGAAAAAAGAGGCGGAGGGGATATCTGTAGTGGTCATATTTTAACCCTCATCAAGATCATGACATGTGTCCAGATACATGGAGGCTCGCTTCTCTGCCAGCAGGCCCAACTCACATACAAGCCTACCCAAGAAGAAAGCCTCGAGCCTTGTCCCGAGCCCACATCTGATCAGACATCACTCACCCAGATTCACTACTCAACCAGAGTTGCACGACTCTCCGACATGCCAATAATCAGTACAAGGATCTTTTCAATCAGTACAAGGATCCTTCCTGGAGCCACTCAAGACTCCGACACGAAGACCCCAGAGCCCTCAAGACTCTGACACAAAGACCCACCAAAGCCTTCTACTCCTATGTTGCTTACAACTAGATAACACGATCCCGTGATTCGTGGATCTAGCTATGCTGCCCAATTATCCCCACATTCTAAACGTTATAATGCCCATATATCAATGCGAGCTGTTATGGATAGTGACAGATATCTCTGCATAGTGATCCCAATAATCAAGCAGCAATCTGGGCAGTTGCAAGGAGATCATAATGTGCAATCATGCAGTTTTGTAGATCCGAAATATCCACATCCACAATGACATCTCAAAGGGTATAGAAACATCTCCTCCTCCATCGAGAAGGAGGTTGGCTTCTGATTACTACATCAAATCCTAGAGATTATAATCACGATATCACTCTGTATAATTCATTGTAACCCTCTGATATTATAGTTTTTCTTACTCTTTAGTAATTTTTTTCTTTTCGGGTTTTTCATGTAAAGTGCTTATTGTTTGCGATTACTTTCACATATCTGGTCCATTTAATTAGGAAAAATCTCAATTAAATACTTTTTTCGCCTCAGCCTCATTTCACATCAACCATGTGGTAAAATTCAAATTGTCCATCGCTGATAACTAACCCATGATTTTCATTTCTCTCTTTTACCCTTTTATCAAACACTTTCTTTCTTAAATAATTTAATTTTCTTTCTACCCAAAACAAATTTTTTGCGTTATTTGATGGTTCTTTGAGATTGTTTAATGGTTTAATTTTAGATCTAGATTTGCAGAGCTCATTTTGCTCATGATGGATTTATCGTATTTGTTTTCGTGATGATTTTTGAGATCAAGGTTTCGATTTTTTTTTTTTTTGATGAGTTTCTAGATGTTGATGTTGCTGAAAGAAGGACAATGACTCATGGTCAATACTTTAATTACAACATTTTTTGTGAGGATTGCCAACCATGATCGCAGTCACAGCCCTCTTTTTTAGGGCTGCCATGGTCGCAGTCACAGTCAGACGTAAAATACTCAATTATGAGAACTGTGACTGCGAGCATGGTCGCAATTGCAGTTCTGCGCTTGAAAATATAGTTTTTTGGGACAAAACCACCCGCACGCTTCATAATATTAGAATTTTTTTCTCGAATTCAATCGAAGATCTCAAAATCGTCTTGAAGATGTTGGTGATCTAAGCTTTTTTCTCCTTCAATTTCCGCATTCCACTTAAAGACGTTGCCCTTTTGTGTTGACACTTAAAAAAGACAAGATTCTTACTGGCCTGAACAATGTCTAAACTTGTTGACATTTACAAAAGACGAGTGACAGACAAGCTGACGATCAGTTTTCACCCATCTCCGAGGGACAAGGAAGCAACTTGGACTCCACTGATCCACCAAGCAGACAGTAAGCCCGGATTGCCTCTAAACAGACCTCAGCAGGTCTAAGATGCTAACACTTAACATCACATGAGCCCAAAGGGAAACCCTCGCCTGAGAGGCTAAGATCATCCAACTTCATTTTGAAGCCATTCAAAGCTCCGCCAGGAAGCTAACTTATAGCTTCACCTAAACTGCTGAAGCGCAACTCCACAGAGAGAGTTAGCTCCGCCTGAAGCCACACGCAACTGCGCAGAAAGGGTATGCGGTAGCTTCGTCACAGACGACATCTAGCTCCACCAAAGAGCTTTCTTCTGACTTCGCCAGACATTGCCTCCAGCTCCGCTGTGAGTTCAAAGCGGGCAGCGCCGCTGCTGGTCTGTTATGGTCAACCTTTGACCAATCAAATCTCCAGATGAGATCAGATCTAATTGGAATCAAGATCAAATCCAATCAAGATCAAATCTGAGATCAAATTTGGCAGTTGATTGCCACAATCTCTTGACTCTTCTAAAACGAGTAAGAGGATCAGGGAAAATCTTTCAATTATACGAAAAGAATCAAAAAGGATCAAGAAGATCAACCGACCTGCCATTTCTAGCTTCGCAGAAGCTGATCCTAGCCTCGCAACAAGGCTACTTTCCAGGTTTAAACAGATTTGATTCAATCTGTTTCTATACTTTCAAGGGACAATTATACCCTTACTCTCCTTATAAATAGCCCACTAGGGGCACAAGGAGGACAGACCACACACATGCGCAAGAGACCCCCAGCAAAGAGAGAGAGGACTCCACAAGCAGAGACTTCTTCATGACGCATCGCGCGCACAAGAATTCAGAGGCTTTTAGAGAATTGCTTCTCTATTCAGGGTGCTGATACCCTAATACTTTCTTCTTAAGGGATCTCTGGAACCAGGCGAGAAGGAATTCCTAATTGAAGGCGATTTTCAGAAGTAGCAAGAGGGTTCTACCAACCTTTTATTCTCTGATTCCCCGAACCAGGCGAGAAGGGAATCTCATCGCTCGCATCGTCAAAGGGACAAAGTGGTCGCGCGCTGACCAGACTCCTATCAACACGCTTTTCCAGAATCTCTGAGGAGATCTACTTGTAATCTTTTAGAATACTTGTAATTTAGCTCCTCAACTTTTTATTGTAAGTTTTTTCCTTTGCAAATCAATGGAAAACAAGGTGGCGACTCCGCTGGGGAATGAATTCTCCACTGCTGAGAATCAAGTGTCGCAATGCGACGAACAGACCAGCAGGTCTAACTCTGAATTCAGAAAAGCCGGTGCAGCCAGAGCCTCTCTGGCTAAATCTTCAAGGAAAGTCTCTGCAGAGACGGATAAGGCTATCTGCGAGCCTACTGCGGTTCTCTGGCGCAACAAGGAAGCACGCCCGTAGTCCAAGTCCTTCACTTTTGAGAATCTTGTCGTTTACTTTGACCAAGGAAAATTTGAAGAAGTCCTCTCTGGGGGTGATCTAATGCTTCATGCACGGAAGCATAGGAAGGTCTCCACGGCTAAAGTTTCAGAATAGAAATCAGAAGCAAAATTCTACAAACACCTTTCAGCCTCGCGTGTGGCTAATCAAGTTCC
Source organism: Agave tequilana (assembly GCA_038442645.1). NCBI lineage: Eukaryota > Viridiplantae > Streptophyta > Magnoliopsida > Asparagales > Asparagaceae > Agave > Agave tequilana. The sequence continues at coordinate 22,922 of JAVJIF010014094.1, read as the reverse complement.
TTGCGAACCTAAGTATCCTCTGTCAAAGCGGATGTGGAGGCCTAAACAGAAGTCTCTGGCCGAAGCCTCAGGCGTAGCTATGCCAAAACCGCGCCTCTCTCGCGAAGAAAAAGGCAAGATGCCTGTCTACTCCAACAATGTTGCCAGCCGCGAAGTCACGACAGCAATCATACCGTCGCCCAATTCAAGAGCAGAAACGCCTCGCGACGGCCTCGTTCTCATGAGCGAAGCTACTATACCACAGCGTACGCGCAGGGGTCATGGCCGTGAAGCTAGAGCCAAAGTACTATCTAAGGCTAATCGCCTTCGCAGCAGCATAGCGGATAAAGCACCACAGCGTGCTCCGCTCTCCAGTTCGTCAAGCGCTAAGCTCGCGCTTTGTGGCGAAGCTAGAACTGAAGTACTATTCAGTGCTAATCCCTTCTGCAGGGATAAAAGAAGCAGGACATTGTCCTATGTTCGATCCAAAAGAGCCTCTGCGCTGGATTGTTTAGGCCCAAGCTGGTCTGATTTGCAGGAATTATTGACAAATAAACAAACCTCTTCCTCCTGTTGTCAACAAGTGGGATGCCAGTTGGTGACAGTCCACTCAGCCCATTGCCGATTATGACCAATTCTCGCCACTTCTTCAGGCCAGCGATCAGTTTTTGATCGGCTGTTGGTACAAGCCCCGATGAAGCATCGCAAAAGGAGCGTCTCGCGAGATCTACCCTCTGCATCCGTCAACATGACCGGAGAGGACGAGAGCTTAGGGAAGATAAACATTTGATGACACCCCTACAGCTCCCCAGATCCAGATTACAGCCCAGGCTTAGGCGAAGTCTTGGTGCATGAAGAGGGTATTTTCTGAAACACCAGATCTAGGGTTGCGATACCCTACACTTATGAACAGTCGTCCTCCTCAGTGGCAGTGGCCTCGCCGTAACCAAAGAGAGGATAGTCCAGTCATCTGATGAAGAAGATGAAGACAGCGGGTATGCTTCTTCGGCAATAGTCAGCTTGGTGCAAACAGACAGAGCATCAGTAAACATGGCTGATAATGGTAATGACGACCTTCGTCGACGTTTGGAGGCTCAGGAACAAACTTCCAAAACTCAGCAAGAAGCTCTGGACAACATTCAACAGATGCTCGCTCAACTCCCTAATAACTGGAATAACAATGATACCGGGAGTAACCATGACGAGGAAGAACATCTTAGCAATGACCAGCCAAAGATGGAGAGGTCCAAGGAGGGGTCTTCCTTAGACGCTGAAGTCCTTAAGGGCCTCCAAGCTCAAATCGCATCCCTAACTCAGAGGGATAAATTAAAGAAAGTGGGGACAGTCTGTCCTTACCCGCTAGAGTAGGATTCAGTACCATACCCACTGAAGTTCAAACCACCAACATTGCATACCTATGATGGAAAGAGCTTACCAAACCAGCATATCTACTATTTCCGGTCTCAGACGGCAATGTTATAGACAATGACGCTATCATGGCTTGGCTGTTCATTGGCACCTTAAAGGGGGTAGCATTTGATTGGTTCTGAAGTCTCCCTCCAGGCTCTGTCAATTCTTGGATCGACCTGAAAATCCGATTCCTTTCTCATTTCTATGAGGACGATACCGAGGTAACCATGGACAAGCTCCTCTCCACCGTGCAGAAGAAGGGCGAATCTGTCCGTGACTACATTGAGCGGTTCAGAAACCTGTCTTTGATGTGCCCAGCAGGGATGCCATTACCCATGCTCTTACAGACGTGCAGGCACAACTTCTTGGACCAGGTAGAAGTTCGCATGGGGGCTGTCAAAGCCCACACCTGGAAAGAATTGATCGAACAGGCTGAGATAGCCGAAAAGTCAGCTAAAAAGTTCGAACCGTTTACCCCTAAAGGCAAATGGGGTATGAACAACAAAGGACGTAGCGACATAGCGCAGTCTTCTCAAGCCAAAGGGAAAGAGATTATGTCCGTAGAATTGTCCGGGGACGCGCAATCGAAAGCCAAGAAGAGTGGCTCCAATAATCAGGAGTCTAAGTTCCCTCCAAACAGTATTCCTTCAGAGACGATCAGGTGGTCACAATATTCCATTTACTCCACAAAAGAAATAAAATGAAGCTGTCAGATGCTCGGCGTCCCAATGAGATAGGACGCACGAATGATACCAAATACTGTCTCTACCACAGGATGATTCACCATCCTACCGACAAGTGCTATATCCTCAAAGACAGAATTCAAGCCTTGATCGACGCAAGGGTCCTGACACTGAAGGCAGAGCAGAAGAAAGTCACTGCCAATATGGTGACGCTCGAGTTCGGCAAAACCCAAAGGTCACAGTTCCTGACAGGACTTATCCAGTCCCTGCGTCACGACTGGAGGTCAAGCATCCTACGGCTAAAACTCAAGATAATAGAGGTCTTGTTCCCTTGACATTGGAGACAGGGAAAGTCATGTGGATACACCCAGACCTTGTCCAAGACGTACAGTGGGATTCAAAGAAGTCCAAGTCGAAGGGCAAATCTTGCAATGTCATCTCCCTCCTGCCAGGCGACGACAATTTCATGACAGCTTCTCTCAGCGATTCTGAAGGAGAAAAGCACGCTTGCGCAATGCAGACTGATGTACCTCAGCCGACGGGTACTCGATCCAGGAAATCATACCTAAAACAGTATGAGAAAACTACTGACGGGACACAACAGCAAACAACGTCAGCACAAGGACCAGCACCCGCTTCGGTTCCGACCAATGGAAAGGAGAAGCCTAAGGAAGTCCGGTTCGACCGCGTCCTGAAGAAGCTTCAGGCCCAGGGCTTGACACGCCCTTTCGTTTTGACATATTGGCCCAGCTGGCTAATATCCCAGCTCGTATTATCATACACGAGCTCCTTCGTCTCGTAAAAGAGACAAGAGAAGTACTCAGAGATGCATTGGCCAACTCAGAATTATTCCTGACGTACATACCAGAAATCCCCAAAGATGACGCCCAGTCTCCGTGCCCTGAATGCCATCATGCGTGATTAAAGGTGCCTGCTATTACCTTCACAGCGGAAGATATGCTTCTCAAAGACAACAAGCACGATCGACCTTTGTACTACACCGGATACATTGGTTCAACATGCATTGAAAGGGTACAAGTCGACCCGGGGTCCGCGCTAAGCATCATCCCCAAAAGCTTCTCTACTTCCTCGGTATACCGCTATATAGGTTGTCCGCAGCCACTACTGCAATATACAGTTTCAATGCCGAGAGTAGTCATCCATTTGGGAAAATTCGACTCCGTTGCCGAATTAGGAGCCTGAAGTCAGAAGTGACGTGCTATGTCATTGACGCTGACACATTATATAACCTGCTACTAGGACGACCATGGATCCATGCCAACTGGATCGTTCCCTCCACTCTGCACCAGTGCTTCAAATATGTTGAGAATGACGCGACAGTACGAACTGTATTTGCTGAAAAGCAATCATTCAAAATGGTGAAAAATTACTTCACTGACGCTCTCCTGTATCAAGAGGCCGATGAAACACCCAAAGAACCATCGCCAGATGATGATGAAAGTGACAATGAGGCGGATTCAGAATCCGAAGCAGGCATGCCAGCCATTTTGATGGTGAACAATTATAGCATGTCTTAATAATCCCCAATGTAATACTCCTTCTCAAGATGAAGGTAAATGGGTAATTAATGATAATATTTCTTTTGATTATCCTGCGAGTATTAGGTTGTTTGAATCCATTACGGATAGCCCTCTGCACATGCCTTTACATAAACCAAGTGCGTCCAGTACACCCATAGAAGCTATAGAAGGGGCCGTTTTGGTGATCCCTCCATCCAAAGAAGGTCAATTATCAATAATATTCGGCAGAGCCCAACCACGAGAATCCATATCCGCAGATTCAAGTTCAAACTCGGACACTCCATAATTCTTCCATTACGCGCGACCAGCGCCCCATATTATGAAGAAAATGGGATATGACCTAAAGCATGGAGAAGGCCTGAATTTTGGAAAAGGAAGGCGTAGTTTGCTGCGTAACTTTGTGCCAAAAGGAAAACCTGCAAACTACTATGATAATACACGCAGGGGGTTGGGATACGTTACACCCACATCGTCAGCAACGGTTCAGTTCACAGACGATGAACCAATTCCATCACATTCAGCCTCATCCTCCGAGTGGGACTCAGATGTTAGTGTGGGAATGATGTTCGAAAATCTCACCGTTAATATAATTTCAAGCAGTCAATTGGAGCCTGCAGAAGCTACCAATGAGGAACCATGGGCTCGACAATTAGATCTCCAATGGGAAAAGCGATTCGAACTGCGCAAGCCACCTACCGAAGACAAGGTGATGCAGGTCAACTTGGGTAGTCAAGACCACCCTAAGCCCATCCTTATAAGTGAAAGCTTATCACTTACAGAAAAAGAAGAATTGATAATACTCGTAAAAGAGTATATAGACGTCTTCGCATGGAACTACGAAGACATGCCCGGACTCGATCTGCAAGTAGCCATGCACCGTCTGAATATTAAGCCCGACGCCAAGCCAGTTAAGCAGCAACAACGTCGATTTCGCCCAAACATTATGGAAGCTATTGAAGCTGAAGTCCATAAGCTCATTGCATGTGGCTTCATTCGGGAAGAACAACATCCAGACTGGGTTGCTAATATCGTTCTAGTCCTCAAGAAGAATGGAAAAATACGGATCTGCATCGACTACCGTGATCTCAATACGGCTTGTCCTAAAGACGAATTCTCACTGCCCATCACCGATGTCATGATTGACAATACTTGTGGATTCGAAAGAATGTCTTTTATGGATGGCTTTTCAGGGTACAATCAGATTAAGATGTACCCCGACGACGAAAAGTATACTTCGTTCCGAACACTCTTGGGAGTATACTGCTACACCGTGATGCCCTTTGGGCTAAAGAACGCCGGAGCAACCTATCAGCAGGCAATGATTACAATCTTCCGCGATCATCTCTGAATAACGGTAGAATGCTATGTCGACGACATTGCTGTCAAAAGCCGCAGTAAAGATGACCATCTTCGTGATTTGAGAACGATGTTCGACACAATGCGGGCTCATCAATTGAAAATGAATCCGACGATATCCTTCTTGGGAGAGTCGAGTGGCAAGTTCCTTGGGTTTATTGTTACATCAAAAGGGATTCATCTTGATCCAGACAAAGTCAAAGCCATTCAGAGCATGCATCCACCAAGGAATCTCAAAGTGCTCAGAGGCTTGCAAGGTAGACTGGCTTATATTAGAAGATTCATCGCAAATCTCTCAGGACGTTGTCAACCGTTCACCCGACTCATGAAAAAGGGTGCTTCCTTCGTATGGGATCAAGCTTGTCAGAAAGCTTATGAGGATATCAAGACATATCTTACAAAACCTCCTGTCTTAGTGGCCCCCACATCAGGGAAACCATTCTTGCTTTATGTGAAAGCTATGGACCATTCTCTTGGCGCCCTCCTTGCTCAAAAAGACGACAATGGTCACGAGCAGGCCATTTATTATCTGAGCAGGACTCTGATAGGAGCAGAATCTCACTACAATCCTATCGAGAAAGAGTATTTAGCTCTTATCTTTGCCGTTCAGAAGACGCGACATTATTTGGTCGGCCAAACCATACATGTCATCTCCAGAGTGAATCCTTTGCGTCTTCTCATGATGAAGCCAGGATCATTGAATTCAAGATTAGCTAAATGGGCGCTTCTTTTGTCTCAATACGACATGATCTTTATCCCTCAAAAGGCGGTTAAAGGCCAGGCCCTTACAGAGTTCTGGCTGCTCATCCAGTCCTAGAAAACTCAAAACTTCATGAAGATATTCCAGATGAAGTCTTCGAGTCTAATATAACCTCAGAGGAGGAGGTGTGGTAGATGTTCTTCGATGGAGCATTACGATAGGCCCGAAGGGCAAGATCATTGCTAGCGTGGGGTTGTGTTTATCTCCCCACAGAATCATGTCCTTCCTAGAGCATTCTCTCTGACGGAATCATGCTCCAACAATGTAGCGGAATATAATGCTCTGCTCATTGGCCTTCAGCTCGCCCACGGAATGGGGGTACGATACCTTGAAGCTTACGGCAGTTCAAAACTAATTATCAATCAGGTTAAGGGCGAATATGAGGTCCGCCACGAAGACTTGATGCCTTATTATCACACAGCCATCGAATTAGCTAATCTATTTGAAGGTTTCTACATCAGCCACATCTCTCGATCTCAGAATACCAGGGCGGACGCTCTTGCTGCATTAGCAACAACATTAGCCCTGACAGCCGACACCGAGTATCACCTTACAGTGACAACTCGACACCTTGTATGCTCTAAGCACATGTTAAAACCCGAGAAGCCTACAATGTCTCCACGGATCTTGACCGAGAGATTGGCGATTTCCTCTCATCGACTATGCTCTACATGGTCTGCTGCCAGACGATCCTAAAGAGGCGGCATCTATCAGACGAAGTTCTCTCTATTTCTACTACGATCCAACTTGAAGACACTTTACCGTCGTTCATATGACGGTGTTCTCCTCCGTTGCCTTTCCAATTCAGAGGCACAGGAAGTGCTTAAAGAAGCACATGACGGCATTTGCGGAGCTCATCAGCCAGGTCCAAAACTTAAAGACAGATTGCATAGGCTTGGATACTATTGGCCAACCATGATAGTTGATGCCATCCAGTATGCACGAAGGTGTAAAGCATGCCAGATTCATGCGTACTTCATACACTAGCCCTCAGAGTTGCTCCACCCAACTGTTGCTTCATGGCCATTTGAAGCATGGGGAATCGATGTCGTAGGGCCAATCAGCCCCTCCTTGACAAGAGGTCACCGTTTATCCTAGCAATAACTGATTACTTTTCAAAGTGGGCAGAAGCTATACCACTGGTTGAAGTCAAAACCTCTAATGTGGTTAATTTTATCAAACACCATGTCATCCATTGATTTGGTGTCCCTAGGCGGATTATCCATGATAACGGTCCCCAATTCATAAGTCAGGTATTCTATCGGTTCTGCGATAAATACCAAATTCAGAATTGTTGACACTTAAAAAAGACAAGATTCTCATTGGTCCGAACAATGTCTAGCGACAGACGAGCTGAAGACCAGTTTTCATCCACCTCCAAGGGACAAGGAAGCGGTTTGGACTCCACTGATCCAGCAAGCAGAACAGTGAACCCGGATTGTTTCTAAACAGACCTCAGCAGGTCTAAGATGCTAGCATTTAGCATTACATTAGCCCAAGGAGATAGCCTCGTTTGAGAGGCTAGCATCATCCAGAGCATCGCCAGGAAGCTAACTGATAGCTTCGCCGAAAAGCTTCTTTTCGGACCTCGCCAAGAGTTGCCTCTAGCTCCACTATGAGCTTCAAAGCGGGCAGCTCCGCTCTTAGTTTGCTAATGGTCAACCTTTGACCAATCAAATCTCCTGATAAGATCGGATCCAAGCAAATCAAATCCAATCGGGATTCAAATATAGCAGGTGATTGCCGCAATCTCTTAACTCTCTTGAAACGAGTAAGAGGATCAGAGAAAATCCTTCAACGATATGGAAGGGATCAAAACAAATCGGAAAGATCAACCGACTTGCCATTTTCTAGCTCCGCAGAAGCTATCCTAACCTCGCAGCAAGGCTACTTTCCAGATTTAAACAGATTCGGTTCAATCTGTTTCCATATCTTCAAGGGGACGATTATACCCTTGCTCTCCCTATAAATAGCCCGCCAGGGGTACAAGGAGAGAAAGAGAGATCAAGATCGAGAAAAAGGAGGACTCCACAAGCAGAGGCTTCTTCACAAAGCACCGTGCGCTCTTGAATTCAGAGACCTTTCAGGAGAAATACTTCTCTTTTCAGGGTGGTGATACCCTAACAACCTCTTTTCCTCAAGGAATCTCCAGAATCAGGCGAGAAGGAATTCCTCACAGAAGGCGGTTTTGAGAAGTAGCAAGAGGGTTCTACCAATCCTCTATTCTCTGATTCCCGGAACCAGGCGAGAAGGGAATCTCATCGCTCGCATCGTCAAAGGGACAAAGTGGTCGCGCGCTGACCAGACTTCTATCGGCACACTTCTCCAGAATCTCTGAGGAGATCTACTTGTAATCTTTTAAGAATACTTGTAATTTAGCTCCTCAAACTCTTTTTTGTAAGTTTTCCCCTTTGCAAACTAATGGAAAACAAGATGGCGACTCCGCTGGGGAATGTATCTCCTCTGCTGAGAATCAAGTGTCGCAATGCGACGAACAGACCTTCGGGTCTATCTCTGAATTCAGAAAAGCCGGTGCAGCCAGATCTTCTCTGGCTAAATCTTCAAGCAAAGTCTTTGCGGAGACGGAAAAGGTTCTCTGCAAACCTGCGCAGTTCTCTGGCGCAACAAGGAAACATGTCCGCAGCCCAGATCCTGCACTTTTGAGAACCTGGTTATCCAGATCGATCAAGGAAGATTTGAAGAAGTCCTCTCTGGGAGTGGCCTGACGCTTCGAGCACGGAAGCATAGGAAGGTCTTCATGACCAAGGTTTCAAATCAGAAACCAGAGCCAGAATTTTGCCAGCACCCACAGCCCCGCTTGTGGCTATTCAGGTTCCTTGCGAACCTAGGCGTCCCCTGTCAAGGCTGATATGGAAGCCTAAACAGAAATCTTCAACCGAAGCTCTCGGTGTAGTCATGCCGAGACTGCGCCTCTCCCGCGAAGAAAAGGGTAAGATGCCTGTCTGCCCTAACGATGCTGCCAGCCATGAAGTCACGACGGCAATCATACCGTCACCTGAATCAAGGGCAGCAAAGCCTTCTGTCAGCCTCGCTTTCACAAGCAAAGCTATTGTACCACAACGAATTCACTGGGTTCGCGGTCGCGAGGCTACGACCGCAGTGTTATCTGAGGTTGATCCCCTTCGCAGCAGAATAGCGGGCAAAGCACCACAGCGTGCTCCGCTCCCCAATTCATCAAGCACTAAGCTCGCACCTGTCGGCGAAGCTAGCGCCAAAATACTATTCAGTACTAATCCCTTCTGCAGGGATAAGAAGAACGGAGCGTCATCCCTTGAACGCTCCAGAAAGTCCTCTCCACGGGGTTGTTCAGGCTCTGTTGAGCCTAACCTGCGACAATTCTTGGCAAACAAGCAGGAATTGGAGTCTCTCCAAACCACTTCCCCTTGTTGTCAAAGAGGATGCCGACTTGTGACAATCCATTCAGCCCGTTGTCGGCAATATCCAATCAAGGCTGCATCTCCGTACCGTCAATCGGTGTTTAACCGGTTGTCCACACATGCCACAAAAAGATCATGAAAGGAGTGCTTCGCGAGGCCCAGCCTTCGCGTCCGTCAACATGACCGGAAGAAGACGAGAGCGACACAGGGAAGGTCATACATCTGACGATACCCCTTTCAGATCCCCAGATCCAGATTATAGCCCGGGCTTGGGTGAAGTCTTAGTGCAAGAAGAAGGTGATTTCCGAAACACCAGATCCAGGGTGGCGATACCCTATAATTATGAACAGCCTTCCTCCTCGACGGTCCCAACCGTGCCACAGTCCAGGCGGTCACCCCAATCATCCGAAGGAGAAGATGAAAACAGCGGGTATGTCTCCTCAGCAACAGTCAGTTCTGTGCGAACGGACAAAGCATGGGTTAATATGGCCGATAACGCCAATGACGACCTTCGTCAGCATTTGGAAGCTCAGGAGCAAACCTCCAGAACTCAGCAAGAGGCCCTAGACAACATCCAACGGATGCTTGCTCAACTCCTCAATAACCGGGACGACGGTGATACCGGGAGCAATCATGATGAGGAAGAACGCCTCAGCAATAATCCGCGTCAGACGGATAGATCCAAAGAAGGCTCTTCACTAGACGCCGAAGTCCTAAAAGGCCTCCAAGCCCAAATTGCATCCCTGGCTCAGAGGGATGAATTAAAGAAAGTAGGGGCAGTTCGTCCTTACCCACTAGAGTGGGATTCGGTGCCATATCCACCGAAGTTCAAGCCACCAACGTTGCACACCTATGATGGAAAGAGCTCGCCAAATCAGCACATCTACTATTTCCGATGTCAGACTGGTAATGTTATAAGAAATGACGCCATCATGGCTAGGCTTTTCATTGGCACCTTAAAGGGGGGTGGCATTTGACTGGTTTCGCAGTCTTCCCCGGGCTCTATCAACTCCTGGATCGACCTGGAAACTCGGTTCCTTTCTCGTTTCTATGAGGACGATACCGAAGTGACCATGGACAAACTCCTCTCCACTGTGCAGAGGAAGGGCGAATCTGTCCGTGACTACATTGAACGGTTCAGAAACTTATCCTTGATGTGCCCAGCTGGGATGCCATTACCCATGCTCTTACAGACGTGCAGGCACAACTTCTTGGATCAAGTAGAAGTCCGCATGGGGGCTGTCAAAGCCCATACTTGGAAGGAATTGGTCGAACAAGCTGAGATAGCCGAGAAGTCGGCTAAGAAGTTCGAGCCATCCGTCCCTAGAAGCAAATGGGGCGCGAACAACAAAGGGCGTAGCGATCCCCCGCAGTCCTCCCAAGTCAAGGGGAAGGAAATCATGTCTGTGGAACTTTCGGGAGACCTGCAGTCAAAGGCCAAGAAGAGCGGCGTCAACAGCCAGGAGTCTAAGTTCCCTCCAAAGCAGTACTCAGAGATGATCAGGTGGTCACGATATTCCATCTGCTCCACAAAGGAAATAAGATGAAGCTACCGGATGCTCGGCGTCCTAATGAGATAGGGCGCACAAATGACCCCAAATACTGTCTTTATCACAGGATGGTCCATCATCCTACTGACAAGTGCTATGTCCTAAAGGACAGGATACAAGCCCTAATTGATGCCGGCGTCCTCACACTGAAGACGGAGCAGAAGAAAGTCACTGCCAATATGGTGACCCTTGAATTCGGCACAGCCCAAAAGGTCATGGTTCCTGACGGGACTTATCCAACCCCCACACCGCGGTTGGAAGTCAAGCATTCTTCAGCCATAGCTAAAGATGACGAGGGTCTCGTCCCTTGACATTGGAGACAGGGGAAGTTATGTGGATACACCCTGACCTCGTCCAAGACATACAGCGGACGTCGAAAGACTCCAGCAAAAAGGGCAAGTCCTGCAATGTCATCTCTATCCTGCCAGATGATGACAACCTTACTTCGGCTTCCTCAGTGATTCAGAAGGAGAAAAGCGTGCTTGCACAGCGCAGGCAGATACGCCTCAACAGACGGGCACCCAGTCTGAAAAATCATACTTAAGGCAGTATGACAAATCTACTGACGAGATACAACAGCAAACGACGTCAGTACCAATGCCGACATCCGCTCCAGTCCTGACCAAAGGGAGAGAGAAGCCTAAGGAAGTGCGGTTCGACCATGCGTTGAAGAAACCGTCAGTCCAAGGGCTAGCCACGCCCTTCCGCTTTGATATATTGGCTCACTTAGCCAATATCCCGGCTCGTATCACAATACACGAGCTCCTTCGTCTCTCTAAAGAGACAAGAGAGGCACTCAGAGATGCGTTAGCCAACTCAGAGTCCTTTCTGACATACATGCCTGAGGTTCCTGGTGATGAGATGCGGCCTTCCTGCTCAGAGTGCCATCACGCACAGTCAAAGGTGCCTGCTATTACCTTCACGGCGGAAGATATGCTTCTCAAGACAACAAAGCATGATCGACCTCTGTACTATACCGGATATATCGGTTCAACATGCATTGAAAGAGTACAAGTCGATCCGGGGTCTGCACTCAGCATCATCCCCAAAAGGCTCCTCTATTTCCTCGGCATACCATTGTACAGGTTGTCCGCAACCACCACTACAATATACGGTTTTAACGCCGGGAGCAGCCATCCGCTTGGAAAGATTCGGCTCCGCTGCAGAATCGGAAGCTTGAAGTCAGAAGTGACGTGCTATGTCATTGATGCTGACACATCATATAACTTGCTGCTAGGAAGACCTTGGATCCATGCCAACTGGATCGTTCCTTCCACTCTCCACCAATGCTTCAAATATGTTGAAGATGATGCGACAGTACGAACTGTCTTCGCTGAAAAGCAACCCTTCAAGGGGTGAAAAACTACTTCACCGACGCCCTCCTGTATCAAGAGGCCGACGGAACGCCTGCAGAGCCATTGCTAGACGATGATGAAAGTGGCAATGAGGCGGATTCAGAATCCGAAATAGGCATGCCAGCCATTTTGATTGGCGAACCAATTACAGCATGTTTCCTCAATGACCCCAATGTAATACTCTTCTGATGAAGAGGGTGAATGGGTAATTAATGATAATATCTCTTTTGATTATCCTGCGAGTATTGGGTCAATTAAATCCATCATAGAGGGCTCTCTGCACATGCCCGTACATGAGCCAAGTTCGGCTACTACATCTGTGGAGGTTATAGACGGGGCCACGCTGGTGATCCCCCGTCCAAGCAAGGTCAGTTGCCAATAATCTTCGGTAGAACCCAGCCACGGGGACCTGCAGCTACAGATTCAAGTTCGGACTCAGAAGCCCCACAGTTCTTCCATTATGCGCAACCGGCACGCCATATTATGGTAAAGATGGGATATGACTTGAAGCAGGCAGGCGGCCTGAACTTCGGAAAAGGAAGACGCGGTCTGATGCGTAATGCTGTCCCGAAAGGGAAACCTGCAAATTACTATGATAGTACACGCAGGGGATAGGGTTATGTTACACCCACATCATCAGTAACGGTTCAAGTCAAGGACGACGAACCAATTCCATCACGGTCGGACTCATCTACCGAGTGGGACTCTGACGTCAGCATGGGAGGAATGTTCAACGACCTCACTGTGAATATGACTTCAGGCAGTCAATCGGAACCTGCGGAAGCTGCTGATGAAGAACCTTGGGCCCAGCAATTGAGCCTCCAATGGGAAAGGCAGTTTGAGCTGCGCGAGCCGCCTACCGAAGACAAGGTGATGCAGGTCAACTTGGGTAGTCAAGACCACCCAAGCCTATTTTCATAAGTGAAAGCTTATCACTTATCGAAAAGGAAAAATTGATAATACTCATAAAAGAGTATGTAGATGTCTTCGCCTGGAGCTACGAAGACATGCCTGGACTTGATCCACAGGTTGCTATGCACCGTCTAAATATTAAGCCTGACGTCAAGCCAGTCAAGCAGCAACAACGTCGGTTCCGCCCAAATATCATGGAGGCTATTGAAGCCGAAGTCCACAAGCTCATTGCATGCGGCTTCATCCGAGAGGAGCAGCATCCAGACTGGGTAGCTAACATCGTCCCCGTCCTCAAAAAGAACGGGAAAATACGGATCTGCATCGACTACCGTGATCTCAATACGGCCTGTCCCTGTAACGCCCCGATCCCGGCGATACGGGGACGTCACTGCAACGTATATACGTAGGTCAGAACTACCCTCCGTATATACGCTAAGCATCAGTACAGACAAGAATCAGAGTACGGAAGCATATGGTGCATTATACATTCCAACACATATATATACAATTACAGAGTTATCACCAGAAGTGATCCAATATTACAATAATATTAATCACTTATGCGCAAATGCGAGAGTACAAAAGATATACATATGTGAATGGTACAAAAGGGAGCTCACATACAGGTATACAAGGAAAAGTACAAGAGTAAATAGAAAAAGGGCACTCACGAGTTTGCTAAGAGGAAACTCGAGAGGCACACAGGGGGCCTGGAAGGATGTGGCTCTGGACGGTCGGCTGGAGATCCACGCTACCGCTGCGCCACTCTGAGCAGTAACGGGGGAAATCCATACGCTCCAAGCTCCAAAACCTGGACATGAGAATCCAGGGGAGTCAGTGAAACTCCCCAGGCGAGTATGATATAATGCCAGGTGGCGAGCCAGGATGAGCACAAGTGTCAAGTACAGAAGACAGGAGGGTTAGAACACAAATGAAGTATATAAGAACGGGTATGACATAATCATCATAAAACAGGAAATCCAGAGTAAAGCTGATATAAGCAAGATTGATTGTATACGCTTAGGTCACGGTCCCATGAGACTAATACATCGAAGGAATAATCCAAACAAGGAAACCCTCATCTATATACTTTTATCTCATGCCACCGAATATCCAAGCGTATAGAATCAGAGTTGCAAATCATATAACAGTCAAACGGGAATACATATCGGAAATCATAACATGCATAGCAAGTGTAACAGGAATCAATAACTGGAATCTATTATTATTATTACTCGTCTGACCCATATATCTAGGTATGTGACCTGGTGTACGGCCAACCCACATACATCCATATATAAGCAAGCCAAGGGTTGTTAACGGAAGCCGATGGAGAACTGATATCACTTCTTATAGTAGTTCCCATACACCTGGGACCAGTTTGGAGGCCCAAAGTCCCCGTAACACTTGTCTTCTGTGGGCCCAAAGTCCCACTAACACTAGTCGTCAATATTTTATTCCATTACTATAAGCAAGGTATCATTCCGGCATCCATCACTTCCTCCCATTCCCCATACAAGTTGTCATTTTATGGTTTATTAACGCAATTATCAGATTACGGGAATAACTGGACATAACAGGAATAGCCCAACAGATTCAAGAGGTGGCCCCCACCGAGTATGGTGTGGCACTTTGTTCTGAGGGGATGGATTCTAGAGGTGGCCCCCACAGATTCAAGAGGTGGCCCCCACCGAGGATGGTGTGGCACTTTGCTCTGTGTGGCACTTAGTTCCATAATAACAAGACAGGATTCCCGTAAACATGATAATCACAAAGTCAAGTATCATGCTGGGTGTTAAGTGATAGCATGACAAGATGATGATATTTAACAAGCAGCCAAACATGACAAGAGATTGATAATAGTCTGGGTAAGTCATGACATAACATGAGGGCCTTCAATTGTCAAGTGATATACATGTGTTAAAAGGAAGCATACAACTAATAAGTCTGAAGCAATGACAAGTAGTAACATGGAAGTGACTCAAAATCTAACGACCACGAAGGGTCGGCCACGCATGGTATATGATGAAGAAACAAGCATATCATAAGCATGGTACAAGCACAAGATGAAGCTACCATAATACAAGCAATTGTAGTGCAACACATGAGTATGGAAATAAGAAGCGAAATACTTATCGACCGATGAAACGGGAAACTCAAATAGAGCGAGACTACTCGCCTAAATCACCAATATGCCGAAAGATCCAATATCCACGGAAGCTCGGGATGCGCCACAAACCTGATATAAACATGTAGAGAGAAGGGGAGAGAGAAAGAGAGAAGGGAAGATGATGTTTGTCAAGTGACAAGTCAAGTAATACATATCAAGTAACGAGTCATGAAGTACAAGATACAAATACATGAACAAGTATAAGATCCAAAGTTAAGAAGATAAGCAACTATAACAGACAGCCAATAATTAGTCGACTGGGTGGACAGGGTAGTCGACTAATAGAGGGGTAGTCGACTAGGAAGATGGGGTAGTCGACTAATACTGTGATCCAGAGAGTTGGATTTCTGTTTCAGAAAAGGTTAGTCGACTAGGGTCATATGGGTAGTCGACTAACAGACATGACAAGTCGACTAACAGTTATGTTAAGTCGACTAAATCTGAGATACAGAGAGTTAAGGTTTCTGGTTCAGGAAAGGTTAGTCGACTAGGGTCAAGGGAGTAGTCGACTAATCGAGGTTTCTAGTCGACTAATAAATAACCTAAGTCGACTAAAACTGTGCTCCAGAAAGGTTACGTTTCAGCTAGGGTTTTCTAGTCGACTAATCTATAGGTCTAGTCGACTAATCGTGGGAAACAGCAAACAGAACAGATTTTCTAGGGTTTGTTTGATGGCTAAATAATCATGGATTTGAAGACACAATTGAACATGATAGATAAACTTAAGTATACTAAGAATTAATCAAGCCTTGGTGATGAAAATACTTACCAAAAGGAGTGGTTGATGATGGAAAAGAGAGTGGAGATGTTGGTGGAGTTGATGAAGTTGTTGGAGTTGATGACCTTGTGGTGGCTTCCCATGGAGATGAAGGAGGAAGAAGATGAAGGAGAGAAGTTGGAGTAGGTGTGGTGGTGGAGATGAAGGAGATGGAGGTGGCTAGGGTTGGCTCTTGGTGAAGAGAAGAAAGAGAAAGGTGAAGTGAAGAATGAAGTGAAAAAGGATTAGAAATGAAAAGGAAAAGTATTTATAGGTTTTTGGATTTGTGAAGGTGATGCAATTAAAGTAGAAGAGAGGGGGGTTTTTGCAAATAGGGGAGGATGGGATGAGTGTCCTCCTCTTGGCCACTTGGCCGGCCATGGGGGAGAGAGAGAGAGAGAGAAAGAGGGATATTAATGGTGGAGGTTGGTGGAAGTGTGTGGAAGTGAGTGGAAGTTGTTGGAATTTGGAATTGGAATTCTTGTGGATTGTGGAGGAAGGAAAGAAAGAAAATAGGAAAAGGAAAAGAAAATGGAAAAGGGAAATTATTCTCTTGAAGAGAAAATGGAAATAATGAAAGTGGCGGATTCCCGGGATTCAGTTGCAGATGCGGAAACCTTTCGGGAAAAATACCGGAATCGTCCGAATTTCAAATATCTCGGAACGACCCGAAATAATTATCAAAAATCAAGAATATAATACTAAGTATCATAGTGAAATCCGTTTTAAGAAATACTTTATAGTTTTAAAACTAAAAATCCCGGAACCAATTATCTACCGACTCCGGTGGAATTTTCATAAATTCATAAAATCCTCAGAAAAAGTATTTAGGTAGAAAATATGATTTTAAGAGATAATGTCTAAAGGAACTTTTAGAAATTCTAAACCGTTTGTAAACTAAAAATTTGGGAATCGGTCAGCAGCACTGGCCGACACCGGTTTGAAGACATTTAATAAAATTCAGGAAAATTCCAGAAAATCATATAAAATATATAATATTGGAAAATGATATTTGAAACAGAAATCGGTCAAATCAGAATACGGAAAGACCAAATCGAGTAATACACTAGGATCGGGCCTTCGGTTCAGACTAGGGCTGACTCCGAATCCACGAATCCAAATCCAAGATAAAACAGTCATATAAGGAATTCATAATACAAATAAATACAGAAGGTAAATCGAAAAATACGATCGGAAAATCTGAATACGCAACTAAGTACGTATTCCGGGAACGGGGTATTACAATCCACCCACCTTACAAAAAATTGCGTCCTCACAATTTCGTTAAGGGGTAAATTGAATACAAGGGGACAGCGGTGGAATTTTATACCGGTTAAGATATGAAGCACTAGAGGTAGGGCTCTCAAGTCGACTGTACAATAATCATCCTCCGCACTTCCGGCTGTATAAATCTTCGAATAATGCTGAATAATACTGCTGATGTCGTGGCTGTGCAATAGAATTCCAGATGTACTGCATACTTGATAATCCTCTGAGAATAAACCAGAATACTAAAGATAAAGAAAACCCTGATAGTCCTGAGCATAATAAAGAAGACCGATAATTAAGAATCCCGAATACCAGGCACCAATCACCCTGAACGATATAGTAGAGAATGTAGAATATCCGTAGAGAATGCCGACTACTGTCTTGTGAAAGATAGCCAGATCAAGATCGATCTGGAGAATACCAAGCTTCATAGAATTCACCGAAGGGATCACATAATAGCTTCATGCAGAAACCAGCCACTACCTCTCTAGTCTAGTCATATCTTAAGATAGTATAAGGCTTCATAAAACCAAAAAGGGAAAGGATAGGAGGAATTAAGAATCAAAGGAAAGATAGTCAAGAAATAGATAACTCTGCACTTGTAGTTGGAATGTATAAACAAGACTCATGTATTCCAGTTGCAAATCTCTTTACCATTGATTTGCCTTCTGGACGTACTGAGGAAGTTAGAGCCTAGGCTCTGATACCAACCTGTAACGCCCCGATCCGGCGATACGGGGACGTCACTGCAACGTATATACGTAGGTCAGAACTACCCTCCCGTATATACGCTAAGCATCAGTACAGACAAGAATCAGAGTACGGAAGCATATGGTGCATTATACATTCCAACATATATATACAATTACAGAGTTATCACCAGAAGTGATCCAATATTACAATAATATTATATCACTTATGCGCAAATGCGAGAGTACAAAAGATACATATGAATGGTACAAAAGGGAGCTCACATACAGGTATACAAGGAAAAGTACAAGAGTAAATAGAAAAAGGGCACTCACGAGTTTGCTAAGAGGAAACTCGAGAGGCACACAGGGGGCCTGGAAGGATGTGGCTCTGGACGGTCGGCTGGAGATCCACGCTACCGCTGCGCCACTCTGAGCAGTAACGGGGGAAATCCATACGCTCCAAGCTCCAAAACCTGGACATGAGAATCCAGGGGAGTCAGTGAAACTCCCCAGGCGAGTATGATATAATGCCAGGTGGCGAGCCAGGATGAGCACAAGTGTCAAGTACAGAAGACAGGAGGGTTAGAACACAAATGAAGTATATAAGAACGGGTATGACATAATCATCATAAAACAGGAAATCCAGAGTAAAGCTGATATAAGCAAGATTGATTGTATACGCTTAGGTCACGGTCCCATGAGACTAATACATCGAAGGAATAATCCAAACAAGGAAACCCTCATCTATATACTTTTATCTCATGCCACCGAATATCCAAGCGTATAGAATCAGAGTTGCAAATCATATAACAGTCAACGGGAATACATATCGGAAATCATAACATGCATAGCAAGTGTAACAGGAATCAATAACTGGAATCTATTATTATTATTACTCGTCTGACCCATATATCTAGGTATGTGACCTGGTGTACGGCCAACCCACATACATCCATATATAAGCAAGCCAAGGGTTGTTAACGGAAGCCGATGGAGAACTGATATCACTTCTTATAGTAGTTCCCATACACCTGGGACCAGTTTGGAGGCCCAAAGTCCCCCTAACACTTGTCTTCTGTGGGCCCAAAGTCCCACTAACACTAGTCGTCAATATTTTATTCCATTACTATAAGCAAGGTATCATTCCGGCATCCATCACTTCCTCCATTCCCCATACAAGTTGTCATTTTTATGGTTTATTAACGCAATTATCAGATTACGGGAATAACTGGACATAACAGGAATAGCCAACAGATTCAAGAGGTGGCCCCCACCGAGTATGGTGTGGCACTTTGTTCTGAGGGGATGGATTCTAGAGGTGGCCCCACAGATTCAAGAGGTGGCCCCCACCGAGGATGGTGTGGCACTTTGCTTTGTGTGGCACTTAGTTCCATAATAACAAGACAGGATTCCCGTAAACATGATAATCACAAAGTCAAGTATATATGCTGGGTGTTAAGTGATAGCATGACAAGATGATGATATTTAACAAGCAGCCAAACATGACAAGAGATTGACAATAGTCTGGGTAAGTCATGACATAACATGAGGGCCTTCAATTGTCAAGTGATATACATGTGTTAAAAAGGAAGCATACAACTAATAAGTCTGAAGCAATGACAAGTAGTACATGGAAGTGACTCAAAATCCAACGACCACGAAGGGTCGGCCACGCATGGTATATGATGAAGAACAAGCATATCATAAGCATGGTACAAGCACAAGATGAAGCTACCATAATACAAGCAATTGTAGTGCAACACATGAGTATGGAAATAAGAAGCGAAATACTTATCGACCGATGAAACGGGAAACTCAAATAGAGGCGAGACTACTCGCCTAAATCACCAATATGCCGAAAGATCCAATATCCACGGAAGCTCGGGATGCGCCACAAACCTGATATAAACATGTAGAGAGAAGGGGAGAGAGAAAGAGAGAAGGGAAGATGATGTTTGTCAAGTGACAAGTCAAGTAATACATATCAAGTAACGAGTCATGAAGTACAAGATACAAATACATGAACCAAGTATAGATCCAAAGTTAAGAAGATAAGCAACTATAACAGACAGCCAATAATTAGTCGACTGGGTTGGACAGGGTAGTCGACTAATAGAGGGGTTAGTCGACTAGGAAGATGGGGTAGTCGACTAATACTGTGATCCAGAGAGTTGGATTTCTGTTTCAGGAAAAGGTTAGTCGACTAGGGTCATATGGGTAGTCGACTAACAGACATGACAAGTCGACTAACAGTTATGTTAAGTCGACTAAATCTGAGATACAGAGAGTTAAGGTTTCTGGTTCAGGAAAGGTTAGTCGACTAGGGTCAAGGGAGTAGTCGACTAATCGAGAGGTTTTAGTCGACTAATAAATAACCTAAGTCGACTAAAACTGTGCTCCAGAAAGGTTACGTTTCAGCTAGGGTTTTCTAGTCGACTAATCTATAGGTCTAGTCGACTAATCGTGGGAAACAGCAAACAGAACAGATTTTCTAGGGTTTTGTTGATGGCTAAATAATCATGGATTGAAGACACAATTGAACATGATAGATAAACTTAAGTATACTAAGAATTAATCAAGCCTTGGTGATGAAAATTACTTACCAAAAGGAGTGGTTGATGATGGAAAAGAGAGTGGAGATGTTGGTGGAGTTGATGAAGTTGTTGGAGTTGATGACCTTGTGGTGGCTTCCCATGGAGATGAAGGAGGAAGAAGATGAAGGAGAGAAGTTGGAGTAGGTGTGGTGGTGGAGATGAAGGAGATGGAGGTGGCTAGGGTTGGCTCTTGGTGAAGAGAAGAAAGAGAAAGGTGAAGTGAAGAATGAAGTGAAAAAGGATTAGAAATGAAAAGGAAAAGTATTTATAGGTTTTTGGATTTGTGAAGGTGATGCAATTAAAGTAGAAGGAGGGGGGTTTTTGCAAATAGGGGAGGATGGGATGAGTGTCCTCCTCTTGGCCACTTGGCCGGCCATGGGAGAGGAGAGAGAGAGAGAGAGAAAGAGGGATATTAATGGTGGAGGTTGGTGAAGTGTGTGGAAGTGAGTGGAAGTTGTTGAATTTGGAATTGGAATTCTTGTGGATTGTGGAGGAAGGAAAGAAAGAAAATAGGAAAAGGAAAAGAAAATGGAAAAGGGAAATTATTCTCTGGAAGAGAAAATGGAAATAATGAAAGTGGCGGATTCCCGGGATTCAGTTGCAAATGCGGAAACTTTCGGGAAAAATACCGGAATCGTCCGAATTTCAAATATCTCGGAACGACCCGAAATAATTATCAAAAATCAAGAATATAATACTAAGTATCATAGTGAAATCCGTTTTAAGGAAATACTTTATAGTTTTTAAAACTAAAAATCCCGGAACCAATTATCTACCGACTCCGGTGGAATTTTCATAAATTCATAAAATCCTCAGAAAAAGTATTTAGGTAGTAGAAAATATGATTTTAAGAGATAATGTCTAAAGGAACTTTTAGAAATTCTAAACCGTTTGTAAACTAAAAATTCGGGAATCGGTCAGCAGCACTGGCCGACACCGGTTTTGAAGACATTTAATAAAATTCAGAAAAATTCCAGAAAATCATATAAAATATATAATATTAGAAAATGATATTTGAAACAGAAATCGGTCAAATCAGAATACCGGAAAGACCAAATCGAGTAATACACTAGGATCGGGCCTTCGGTTCAGACTAGGGCTGACTCCGAATCCACGAACCAAAATCCAAGATAAAA
Organism: Agave tequilana; assembly: GCA_038442645.1. Lineage (NCBI taxonomy): Eukaryota > Viridiplantae > Streptophyta > Magnoliopsida > Asparagales > Asparagaceae > Agave > Agave tequilana. Next base: position 1,360 of record JAVJIF010014094.1, on the reverse strand, counting down.
CAGTCATATAAGGAATTCATAATACAGAATAAATACAGAAGGTAAATCGAAAAATACGATCGGAAAATCTGAATACGCAACTAAGTACGTATTTCGGGAACGGGGTATTACAGTCCCAAAGATGAATTCCCACTGCCGATCACTGATGTCATGATCGACAACACATGCGGGTTCGAAAGGATGTCTTTCATGGACGGCTTCTCAGGGTACAATCAGATTAAGATGTATCCCGACGACGAGAAGCATACTTCGTTCCGAACACCATTGGGGGTATACTGCTACACTGTAATGCCCTTCGGACTGAAGAACGCCGGAGCAACCTACCAGCGGGCAATGAGTACGATCTTCCGCGATCATCTCCGAAAAACAGTAGAGTGCTATGTTGACGACATTGCTGTCAAAAGCCGCAGCAAAGATGAACATCTTCGCGATCTGAGAACGATGTTCGATATAATGCGGGCTCATCAGTTGAAAATGAAACCGACAAAATCCTTTTTAGGAGTATCCAGCGGCAAATTCCTTGGGTTCATTGTCACATCGAAAGGGATTCATCTGGATCCAGACAAAGTCAAAGCCATCCAGGACATGCATCCACCGAGGAACCTCAAAGAGCTCAGAGGCTTACAAGGCAGGTTAGCCTACACCAGAAGATTCATAGCAAATCTATCAGGCCGCCGCCAACCGTTCACCCGTCTCATGAAAAAGGGTACTGCTTTCATATGGGATCAAGCTTGCCAAGAAGCTTATGAAGACATTAAGAGGTATCTCACAAAACCTCCGGTCTTGGTGGCCCCTACATCAGGGAAACCATTCTTGCTTTATGTAAAAAGCTCTAGACTATTCCCTCGGCGCCCTCTTCACTCAGAAGGACAACAATGGCCATGAGCAGGCCATTTATTATTTGAGCAGGACTCTCATAGGAGCGGAATCTCGCTACAATCCTATTGAGAAAGAGTGTTTAGCTCTCATCTTCGCTGTCCAGAAGACACGACATTATTTGGTTGGCAAACCATACATGTCATCTCCAGAGTAAACCCATTGCGTCTTCTTATGACGAAGCCAGGATCATTGAACTCAAGATTGGCTAAATGGGGAACTACTATTGTCTCAATATGACATGACCTTTACCCTCAAAAGGCGATTAAAGGTCAAGCCCTTGCAGAGTTTTGGCTGCGCATCCAGTTCCGGAACATTCAAAGCTTCACGAAGACATCCCTGACGAGGTCTTCGAGTCTAATTGTAACGCCCCGATTCCACGGATACGGGGACGTCACTGCGACGTATATACGTAGGTCCGAACTACCTCCCGTATATACGCTAAGCATCAGTACAGACAAGAATCAGAGTACGGAAGCATAGG